>VZRF01000391.1:384700-419977 GCA_013396875.1 Vireo altiloquus | reverse complement strand
GCCCCGCCCCGCCGCCCCCCGGGAGCTGGCGCTCGGTTTCGCCCGCCGGCCCCGGTCCCGCTCCGGTGTGACATCGCCCGGCCTCAGGAGCTGCCGGGGACGAACAGCCAGGCAGGACCCCTGACCCTCCCGCCTGGGAAGCCTTGGGAATCTGCGCTGCGGGCACCCTTGACCTTCAGAGGCACCTGCCCCTTAATGTTTCTCTGTGACAATGGCAAGGGCACTGTGTGCTCAAACACAACATCAGCTCACGACTGTCTATACCCGTGCTCACAAATGTGATTCCTATCTTCATAGCCCCTTCTGAAGCGTCTCACGCCGCTTTCCAGCGTCACACGGCACTGCAGGAGCTGCCACTCGAGCGACGCTCCAGCCGCACTGCCGTGCGTGGCCATGCTCGCAGGGGCTTTGTCGTTCTCTAAGCACTGTGAGGAATGTGTCTTGTCTTTGGGAAAATTCCGTAAACGGGACCCTGAAAGCAACAGACTGCTTAGTTCGGGGGCATATGGGTCGCTTCTCCCTCAGGAGATTACCAGTAGCCCCTTCCCCATAGCTAGACGTGTTGAAGGTAAAAATGACAGCGTTACACAGGAGAGATCCTTCGCAGGCACTGCAGACAGGTGTGGAGGAGAGCGGCAAGGTCAGCTTTTTGAGTTCGGTTCCTTTCCTAAATTGGACTTTTACCATCAGAGCAATTTGATTGCTTCAGTTTCAAAGGCCAGTGCTTTAGACAGAATAAGTGCATCTACAGTGACTAATATCAATCAGATTGTGCTGATTTACATTAACTGGGTACTTGGCATGCATTTCCTTTGCCTTTGTCACAATAACAGTGCACTAATTTTGTTATTTATGTGAAGTGTAAGGATATATTTCACTTCCTCCTATGATCATTAACACATTAATCTATTCAATTATGTAACTATATTATTCACCTCAAATTGAGATCAATTGCTTAAGAACATATTAATAAAATTCAAAGGCAAAAGAGTGACAGAAGTGTGAATGCTAGTTTTCAGGGAGATTAGTTTGTACTTCGGAAACTCAGGCCCCTGCTCCCAAAATAGGGTGTGCACTTGTTAAAAAGTTGCAATGTTAATGTGTGGTTTCTTTTCCGCTAACATAAAAATCACAGTCTCCTGGGCCAGAATGGTCTGAGGCTTTTGCATTGATTAATGAACATATATGGTTTTCTGGTAAGGTCTGTGGGCTGAACACCATGCAAGCACCGTGGGATCAGGGAGTCAACACTACTCCTCTAACAGGCAATAAGTGGATTGATGGAGTAAGCCATTTTATAAAGATAGAAAAAAAATCATAGCTAAGCTGATCACTAGCAAGCTGCTTCCAGATCCCACTGGGAATTAAAGTAGATGAGCTATGTACCTTTGAAAAATTAGATTAATTATGGAAATAGCACATGACCCTTAACTAGAGTGGCACTAAATAGCACTGAAATATGGCAGGAACAAGAGGCAAATGGTAAGAGCATCCCACTGTGTGCAGCACTATGTGCTGGTGAAGATGTTAGTTAATTTCCTTTTTTAAAATAAAAATCAGTTGACATTTATGTTCTTTGAAGTTCCTACAGCATACTGCTTGATTTATATTGGAATCAGCTGAAAAATGTCCCTTAATTCTGACTGTACTTGCACTTATGGGTAACTTTGCATTACTGAAATTCGTAGGACGAGTTCCTCAAGGGAAGTTGGTCAGTGCTGTCCAGACTGGGTTTACACACTGACACCGATATGAGGCAGATATTCCTAAGGGAGTGCAGAAGAAGCTGTCCATATCGACACATTTGCTGTGAGAGGAGGGACTCACTTTCTGCCATCCTCAGAAATGTTGGTCATTTTGCTCTCCAAAGGGTAAAGCAAAGAATAGCAGTCCAAATATTGGTTATGGCTCAGCAGTCAGTGTGGATTTCCACTCACAGAGATACCAAGTCTCTGATAAGTGAAGAGAGAAGTTGAAAGGGCTGATGTCAGGAGTTTTGTTTCCTTAAGGGAAACTACTTTGTAATATTCACTTGAGGTCAAGGAGACAGGAATACTTGAAATTTTTGCTAGGAATAGAAACTAAAGGATTTAGTTTCAGAACCAAGATGTCTGGAGGAACAGGTATTTCCCTCTTTGGGAAGGGCTTATGACTGGATTCTGGTCCATGCTCTTGCTCTTGTATGTAGCACACAATGGAGAAGGGAAAAGCTGAGGTGTGCAGCATTTCAGTGAGCCTCTGTATTTGAATGGCTCCTTGGGTACTGTAGCTGTAAGGAAAGCCTAAAGTCCTGCTGTAAACTGTGCTGGAGGCCAGACTGATCCAAACAATCTCATCATCAAGGGATTATAAAATGACCTGGTGCCATTACAGATTTGTTCTACAAAAGAGAAAGCAAAGGTTAGAATTCTGCATTCATTACTGTAATTTTCTGTGTTGGGTGCTTAAAACCTTTTCCATAGTTTAGATAACAACTTGCAAACATTTTTCTATATGCAGAATTAACCCAATACTAATGTCATGATACCAGGTGTTTCAAGAGACATCTTCACTCCCTCTAGCAACATGCTTGGATTATCTCCTAACTTATTCTGGAGCAGTATGTTCCTCTCTGGAGATGTTTTAAGGAGGCCATTTGATGTTCAGAAGCAAATTTAACTCCAGTCTTGGGCAAGATGTAATGTGGAAGGCTCACTAGCTGTAACCGAGGGCACGGCATCAGTCTGAAATGTCGTATTTTACTGTATTTGACCATTTCCAACAATTAGTGGTGAAACTGATTTCTAGATTAAAGGAAGGCTCATTGCATATAATTCATTTTCTTGTTGTTTTAATTTACCAGGCTCCATCTGTTTCCCTACTTCTCCACTGCAGAACATCCTAGCTCTAAAACAAATCCCTTTTTTGTGGACAGAATGGTGTGATAGCTGCCGCTGTTTGTTTGTCTCTGTTTTCCATTCCTACCCTTTCCTCAGGCTGTCTAACTAGACAGATTGCCTTAGGTAGGAAACCTTCTCAATTAAAAACAGAAACACAGGCAGTGCATTTCCACTTAATGTTTTAGCTTTGACTAAACATTCAGGTGCATTAGAGACAGTGGTTTAATAAAAAGATGTCCTAATGGGTTGTGTGTTTCAGTGGGTTCTCAGCTCTCACATCAGCTGTATGTGAGGCCCCTTCCACACCTCCCTCTGCTAACAGTAATGCTAATGGTTAATCATGATATTACTTCTCACTACTACACAGGCAGTGTCAGTGGGTAGCAGCCATGGTCACTTTCCAGAGGATTAGAGTGAGTGTATGGGGTGCTACTCTGCTGTTGCAAAAATCCTGCAAATTTCTAAAAGCTTATAAAATCGGGGACTCATAAAACAGCCTCCTTTTTAATGCTAACATGAGTGTATTTTAGCTTTAAGGAAATCAGAAGCGATAGAAACTGGTTTTAGTTGCAGTGAGTGTTCTCTGTGGCCTTTCTCAAGGGGAGTTCAGCCATCCTCTCTGTATTGAGCTTCTGTGATTCCATGTACAGAAGAGGCATACTGTGGTTTTCTCTCCCATGTGATCTTCTGTTCACAGAGGCCACGGATGTTAAAGCCAAGTAAGGTGATAACTGGATCCCTTTATACATGTTGCACACTTTATATCTGTGGGTAAAGAAGAAGGTGACCACATAGGTCACCTCTCAGCATCTTGATGAAGATCAAGGGGAATGACTCATGCTCTCCTAAGTCTTTTGTACCTGTTATGTGAAGCTGATCCACTTTAGACTTCAACTGCTGCTACCAAAAACCACTTTTTAGTGCTCTCTCAGTGCAGAGAGTTGTTTGCAAAGCTTGTCCAGCAAAATGCTGAACAAAATGGTTCAAATCATTGGTATTGTCTAGTCTGGGGTAAAATAGAGAAAGATAAAAAATGAGAAGTAATTTGATACAAGATGCAGATACTCCTCCTGGAATTTAACATTCAGGTATGATAGTATAAGAAATAAATGGTCTTCAAAATGAAAACTGTTTCTTATTACCAAATAGGTCACATTTCCAACAACTGTTTCTCAATATGTAAATATAAGCAGTGATTGCTTTGAAAAATATATAATTACATATTCAACAGAATGCATATTTTTTCCCAATACATCATAGTTAATTTTATCTGAAAATTAGTGATTACTATTTTGGTGTTAATTATGGAGTACTAAATACATGTTTAGTGTTAAAAAATAGATTAATCTCTGTTTCACATACCCCTTGTGGAACAATGTTGCTTTGTGATTTTAGAGGCACAAAAAAAATTTAGGAGATATAATTGGAAATGAAGGATTAATATATTGATTAGGACCTCTGCTTTTACTTAAGCCTACATGAGGGACCTTACCTTAAGCACAGAATTTTTCACTTAAGTGCATGGATATTCTGTGAGTGTTCCTGAGGGATTCAGGTATGGTGGGCACCAGAGGGAAGATCATGGTACAAGTGTTTTTATTCTGGATATACACACTTGCTTCAGTGCCTTTTTGCATGCCACAGAGATAACCCACACCTGGTAGGGAACCATGTCAGAGATGAGGTCTGAGAGAGCATGAGTGCTTCCAGTAAAGTGTTATATAGAGCAGGAAGCTTGCAACTGAAAGAGTACACTAACAATCTGAAAACAGATGAGCGTTATATAGGAAAAACCACAAGTGGATACAACCTTTCCTTTGATGTGCAGCCCATCTCATTTAATCCTCCTGGTTGGATCTGTGAAATGAAGAAATACTGACAACCCTTTCTCCAAGTGAGAGAGAGAAAATTCTTACCTCCTGCTATGTGAATCATGACACAATAATCCTATGAAGGCATTCTTCCACATACCTCATTCTAAAACATTTTGGCTCAAAAATGCACTTGAGATTGATCAGAGATGATGAGCTCAGTCTAGAAGGCTTGGATATAAACACTAACTGAAGTGCTTTGCTAAGTTCCTATTGTGGGGTATGATCATGTGGGCTGGAGAGGCCAGCCTAGGGTCTTTAGGAGGTGCTGACTCAAATGTATGGGATTCGAATGTGGAATAATTTGCAAATGAAGAAACCAGAGAGGGGCAAAATGCATACCCAAGCAACATTAGTATTCAACTCTAGAGCTACTTCTGTGTGAGCATATATGTACTCTTTGCAATATTCTGAAAATAATTGCATACATATGTATGTTAGCCCCACCCTCCAGTGGCATCAATAGGTTTAACCTCAGTTTTCTGTCGCACTGCAAATTAAGGGAAAAGGCTTTATTTTAAGAGTGTTGAACACATGGCTGCCATCCAACAACTTCAGTATGGCACCCTCCCAAGAAAGCGCTCCAAGGCAGCCTAATCAGGACAGAATTCCTGGCAAAAGTTCGTTTTAAGACAAGGCTCTCTGTCTTTTTCCAAAGTAGAAAACTCCTTTGATGGCAGGCACAGAGAGCATTTAAGAACATTCTCAGGTGCCTTTTCTGCAAACTGAAAAATCAAACTCGAAAAGCTGGGAAGGAAAATTGAAGGAGTCATTTTAACACTTTTCCTGATCTAGGTGGGCAGTGGAGATTGAGAAACAGCCAGCTGATTCCACTTTAGTTCTCATTTTTTCACTTCTGTCAATAGGTACAAGCTCGTAACAGACTACAGAAGATTTTAATGCTTCTCTGTAAACATGAATGGTACCTTAGACTTAAACTGTATCACAAAGCTCAGTTAAATTCTCTCCTAAAGGGCCACTCAGCTTTAGCTTCCTACTAATACACGTTCCAAAATGCTGGTTTGGGTTTTGTGTAGGGATTTTCCCTCCCCACACACAGTGTGTTTTATTGCTTCTGTACTGCTCTTCTTGCTTTGCACAGTCCAGTTCTGGCAAGTGGCTATACCCAGAGTTGTGGTTTGTGGCAAAAATGTGATGTGTTAGAGAAAAGATGGGAATGGCTCCGTAAGCCAGCAATAACGTAACATCCTTGACGTGCCCACAGTGACAACAGGCTGCAGAGGATGGGTGTCCTGGGCTGTGGGGGAGCTACAGGAGCTGGCACAACCCTCCTACAGGTTTTTCACGGGGAGGTAACAGAAGTGGCTCTAAGACACAACATCCCCCATCAGCTCTGTGAGATGTGGTTTTGGGAGGAAGGTGTGGCTTCAGATCTGCTGACATCATGGAAAAGGTTCACCTCCTTCTGACTTCACAAAAAGCCAAACACATTAGACCTGCCAGAAATGTGACACTCTGGAGTAAAAAAGCACAAGCCACTCTGGTCAGATGAGTGAGAGCCCTCCCAGAAAGCCCAACCAGGATAAATGCAACCGAGGAACTTGAAAAATAACATGGAGATGATTTTTTTATTTTAAATGTTGAGTTTGGAAGATTAGTGTAACTTCTAATTCCCTAGACTAATAGACCTGGTGATTTTTTCCTAAAAAAGTCCAAATACCTATCCTAAACAATAGCATTTTCCTCCTGTTTTCAGTACAGACAACTAATTTTTTGCAAATGCACAAGTACATGATTAAAACATAAAAGCAGAACACCCTAGTCACCCACACGTATCCATTCTTCACCCATATGTATCCATTCTCAATTAGGAGAGATAAAAAAGTGAGCAAATGAAAGTGTCAAGTATCTTACATTGGTAATAATTTTATCCTTTATTTATAGCGTACATAGGATGGATAGGAGTGCCTGTATTTTTGAAATAAAAACCACTCTTTAAAGACTCTTGTAATCTGATTCTTGTTCTCCTGGATATCATATTCAGCAAATAGAAAAATAATATAATTCCAAGTGACAAATGTGATAAAACCTTTAATGAAAACTATATTAAACATGTTCTACTGTCACAGTTGGATCTGGATTCTTACTTTTTGTACTTCTTTTTTTTTAAAAAAAAAGTTCAGGCCAAACATGAGTGTTGCATAACTGCCAGATAGCCTAGAACATTAATTCTGCCATCCAATATTCCAAGGAAATAGCTTATTTGGGTTCAAAAGATGAAAGGGCCACAGGCAAACCAAATATCACAAGAACCTGGCAGACAAAATGACCCAAGGTCGTTAAAGAAGCTGCAGCTTGTAAAATTATTCCCAAAAGACAACATAATTTCCACCACCCCTTGGGCTTTCACTGTTTGAGGTCTACTCTGAAAAGGAAGCAGAAGTGCATGCCCAGGCCTTGAAATAGTGCTTAAGGGCTCATGCATATGAAGTATCAATGAGGTGATGCTGTGATGAGCTCGGAGGTGACTGCCCAGAGCTCTGGTGGTAGATGATGTGCAGGAGGAACCAGAGACAACACCTACCAGTGGATTTCAGAGCATTTCCTGCAGTTCTGTAGGAGAAGAGAGGTTGAGGCAGAGGTAAATGAGCCTGGCAGACTGGCAATTAATGCAACAGACCAAGTAGGCGCCAGGGAAAGCTACAGAGAGGGAAGCAAAGCTCTGCAAGCAAGCCCACTGAGGGAAATACGGAGAGGAAGTAATAAGAACTGGAGACAGCAACTGCCTTTCAGAAAAGGGAAAAAAAAGGTCCTACTACAGCAATTTTCTAAGGCACCAGGTGCTGCTCCATCTGCAGTTACATCTAGACACATCTCTCAGGCAACAGGGTACATGGGCTCGTGTCCTTTCTTTCCCATGACTCCCACAGGTTTTGAACCCTACTATTATAGACTTCCAGGCTTAAAAATTCCAGTGGTTAAGTTAGAAATTTGTAGTCATTAGAATAATGGGAGATCCCTGGAGAGAGCCAACACTGCTATGCAGAAAATTTATTAGCAGCAGGAACAGAAGCCTGTATCAGCACTTTACTGGTGGATAAATCAGTGGGTTTGCTAATGATGTTTCAGTTCTCTTGATTGAATTGGATTTGTAAGAGAAATGCAGCTGCAGACTGAATTGCTTTATATGACTAGAGAATAATGAATAGCCAATCCTGAACACCCAGGGTTTCTGTATATATGGGATAATTTAGCTTCCGTTCTTGTTGTTATTATTTTATATGCAAATGAAATTATCAATGCCTTTATGTAATAACTTCCTGGATCACATTTATTCTAGAGCTTTTGCCTGTTTGTGAGCAAGAGAAATTTCTTCCCCTCATTTTAGCTAGGGGTTTAACACTAAATCCAGCTCCTGCTGGAGCCTGTGGGAGTTTTATTGTGTTACAGATATGACCCATCCAGAGGACATTGAAAGTGAACAGAAAATATTGAAACTGCCTGTGGTTATGAGGGTGCTATTATTTACTGGAGATAGGGCCCATTACCTTATGCTATTATCTGCATGTTACATGTGCTGGGTTTTGCATATTAGATGTTTACTTAACATGCATATCAGGTTCTTTTAAACAATAGTGTTTTGGAGATGGTCTGGCTAAGCGCCCTCATCAGCCTCTTGCTAGGTTGTTCTCTGGGGTTCCAGCCAGTCAGTCTTTATGTGTTTTAAGCTCTAAATAGGCTACTGCTCCCACTGTGAAGGATCACGCCAAACTGAACCAATGCCTGCTGGAAAAGTAAAAAGGGGGATGCCAGCTGGCCAAGAGGGCTGAAAAGAGAGAAAAAAAGAGATAAAGTCATTCTTACATCAAAAAACTGTCTTAGCAACGTCCTCATCTGCTGGGTGGGAATAGATCACAGTTGCCTGGTTGGTCTTCCAAATGGCTGAGCTCCCAAGTTACAGTTACTCCTTGCCATGGGAGGTGCAGTTGACAGAGATGTACTGTTGAGATGCACTATAAATTTAACAGATGGATTGTTAAGGCCAGCCACCTATCCAGCAATTGTTTTTCCCACTAGGGGAAAGTCTTACAAAAGCTTCCCCTGGTGTTCAACAGGATTGTGGTGGTTCATTGCACTGCAGCTTTAGAAAAGTTTTGGGTGATTGGATGCAGTGGGTAGAAACAAACTGGCAGAGACACAATTCCCACCACTTGCACAGCAATAAGGAAATTTTCTCTTAGGTAGGACAAGAGGAGAGAATAATCTTCCCTCACCCACTGACAGGTCAGGGGCAATGCTGTGGGAAGGGTCTTGGCATCTTCTGCATTCAGCTTTTATGGTGCCAGAAGCACTGACCAGAAAATCTGGTCATCCCCATTAGTGCTCCTCATGTGATCTGCTGGGAACTGAGTGTCCAGGACACGGGTTTTGCCCTCCCTGTGGGAGGCAGACAGGAGCGTAGGAGCTGAGAGAGCATCATCAGGCTGCAGAACAGCATGTGCTGGGGTGGAGGGACACAGTGAGGAAGGAGTCTTTGTAAAAAAGAACACGAGGGAGCAAGAAGAGAGGTGGGCTGAAAAGAACTGAGGTAATGAGAAGCCCAGGAAACTGCTCAGCTGGATTCTTGGAGATATAAAGTGTTACAGATGTGGCCAGAAAAATGCGTCACAGTGTGTATTCATTTAATTCCAGGTAGCTTTGTGGGGATGGCAGTGGTGGGAGAGGCTGTGTAGGCGTTTTTTCCTGCATTTCATATACATTCAGATGGTATCTCAGGCCTTGAAAGTGTGGCTGCTAAGCCACTCAACATTTTAAAGGTTGCTTGGCTAAGAAGTATTTAAAAAAAAGGCTCAAATTTTAATCCTGGAAGACAGGAAATGAAAACAATGTTGGAAAATCAAGAAACACAACACAATTTTTGGATGTTTTCTTTAGAATTATTACAGTATTTTGGGCACCCTACTAGAATGAAAAAAAAATCTGTATTATACTTGAGAATCTGCTGAATTTTTTAGCATTTTAATGGTTTTACATAAATTCAGACTTCAACAGCCTGGCATGAAGGAAGTTAAACTAGCAAAACAAAATTGTTTAATTACTGTTTTTTAGTAAGGTATTTAAAAAATTTCAACAATAGAAGCAGTTGGTATGTTTTATTCCAGTAGGACGTGCTATTTTCTTGGTCTGAAGTGAACAATTCTTTCATGCTAATGGGGACTATCACACTGCAGGCTGTGCCTGGAATGACAGTTTCCACAAAGCAACACAAATCAGTAGTGGTGATAATTATTATCAATGTATTTACCACAAAAAAGCTTTAGCTATAACCATGCCAGAGAAACAGATTTCATTTTGTTAGACTTGAAAATGCAAGAAACTGCTAGACTAAAAGAGCTATTGAGGGGAAGAGACAGTAAGGCAGCTTTCTTTCTGTTCTCAAACAAGATTTAACTGCTGTTGAAAGAGAAAGCACTGGACATCTTTCTAAAGCAGTCTGCATGGTAAAACACACTTGGGAAGGGCAAATAACTAATTTTGTTAAAAGTCCTCTATAAAGCACTTTTGCACTCTGGAATTACATGTTTATGCTCTCACACACTGGAGCTGTAGGTGACCTGAAGAGGGATCTGCTCAACAGAAAAAGCAAAGGAGGGAAAACTGAGCACATAATTTTGTCTGTCATTTTCTCTATTTTCTGTGGTGCTAGAGAAGAGCAGTTCTGGAGTAAGGGCTTTCTACAGCACAACACAGCTGTTCTTTCTGATGTGTCCCTGAAAGAATTAACCATCTGGCACTGATGATATCACAGCCTGTTGCCATGGGACCATCATGTCATCACACATATCCCACACTCAGCATCCTTTCAAAGCAAGACAGCACAGTTGGCATGTCCAAGCCCAGCAGCCAGCAGAAAAAGGTGACAATGACCACAGGGCCAGGACATAACAAAAACAGCTGCCATGAGCACACCCAGCTACAGGGCTTCTCTGAGGAGGTGCCAAGGAAGGACTTTCTGTGTGCCCCCAACACCCAGGGCAGTGACACCAAAACAGGACCACAAAACAGCTTTGGCACTGCTGACACAACTCTTTCAGAGCAGTATCAATGAAAACATCAACATACAGACAGAAAATTGATAAAAAGTAGTGAATACTAATACCTTCCCATTATGCAGTCTATTATTTATTTGATTGCTTTTGGTTTATAGTTCATTTCAGATTTATATTCTGCAGTCATGTAAGGATTAATCTGTTTGGAGAAACTCACAAAACTTGTGTGTTTCAAGTGCTTGCCTTTAGCATAACTGGCTGAAGTTTTAGCTCAACCTCACCACTT
Source organism: Vireo altiloquus (assembly GCA_013396875.1). NCBI lineage: Eukaryota > Metazoa > Chordata > Aves > Passeriformes > Vireonidae > Vireo > Vireo altiloquus. The sequence continues at coordinate 408,930 of VZRF01000391.1, read as the reverse complement.
TTCATGAAAGGACAGCAGAAGGGGAGCATTCAGCTATTACTCAGCCTTCCATATTTCTTCATGGAACATGCTACAGACGAGAAACATGGCCTTTGATGAGTTATTGCTTAAGTAAAAACATACTTCAAGCATTTATTTCTGTTACAACAGTAAGTCACTGCCTTCTGTCCAGTGGGAAGAGATTACAGGATCTTACTTAATTTTTAAAAAAGCCCAAGATACATAATCTGTAACTGCACTTAAAGTTTTTGCAACTCTCTGACTAAGGACAACTTAAATTTGTGATGTTCCCGGTATTCTATTACACTTTGCAAGTGAGAAGCGGGCCCTGCAGCCTTAACAAGCAGACATGGAGGTAACAAGAAACGGAATTTCCTAATTAGTTTCTGAAATGTGTGAGATGATGTGGTTGTCAGAGGTAGCACAAACCAGACATGATGACTGTCCAGTGCAAAGGATGGGAGTAACACAGGTCTGTGAGTATCAAAATTGATGAAATAAAACGCACAGACTTTTTTTTGTGCTGGCTGCTTGTGCAAGTCTAGACCAAAAGGATTTACTGAATCTTGGGCCAAAGAACAAATAAACTGGGTTACATTAAATAGCTTAGCAGTAGCTGTCTTCCAGCTTGACTCCTTTTGACCTCAATGACAGTAAACTTTGGTGGAATTGAGTTGACCAAACAGGAGGGATTTCTGTAACTAGAAAAAAAAAATGCATGAGATAACTGAAAGCTGAACCTCAGGACTGGTATTTCAGTCTTCATTTTCAGTAGAAGCATGTGAAAAGATTCTAAACATCCCTATAAACAGATCAGAAATCTGGTTATCTTCCTACGCCAACACCCAAAGGCAGCTGTCAAGGTGTCATGAATAAAACAGTATTTTGTTACCCCTTCTTAGCTATCAGAAAGGTCCAGATTACAGACAGAGGTGTAACTTATTTTTCAACAGCCCTTCATAGACTTTTGCCTCACTTCTTACTGAGTCAAGAAACTCTTGCTTTTACTTAAAGTCTAAAAGGAGGACCACTTATAACTCTATTTAGAAAAAAAACCTACCAATCCTTTCCACTTTTCTCATCCCTTCCTCCCCACAAAGGTATGTCTTTGGGATGGCTGTAAACAACAGTCATGGGGATAGTAGTTATGTGTATTTTGGTTTTTCAAAAGGTTTTGCAGGCAAAAGATCTCAATGTAGTTTAAGGAATCAGCAGTGGTACTGGCATCATTAGGCTGAAAAGTATTTTCTTTTCAAAAACTATGTGTGTTCATACTTTGCTTGCTTGCCTTCTTAGAAGAAAAGTATTCATGATTAAAGGGGAAAAAATTTCTTCTGTGACTGTGTAATAAAATCCATGCACAGAGAATCTCAATTACTCCCTGTAAGCTCAAGAGAAACAAGTCTTTCCCCACTTTTGGCCAAGCAAGACTGAACCATTCCTGGCCTGTTGAAATTAATAGTTGAGGCTGATGCCTGTACAACCAACTGCAAAGAATGGACTGAGTCCAAGCAATACCTCTGCTCTGATAGCCAGGTCTCCAAGACATCACCCAAATGGCAATGTCATGGTCTGTCACCTACCCACCCTGAGCCCCTCTGCACATGTCACTGTGTGCCAGCTCAGCAATTCCAGCTATGTGAGAATATAGGAAGAGATGTGAAGCCTTGAACACACTCTAACTACCCTTCAGAAGCAGCTGAGACTTCCTCACAGGCTGCTGTTCCGCCTAGAAAACAGCCTATAAGAATTTAAGTCCTTTGGACAATCCATGCAGGAACACAGGAGACAACAGGTTAGACAATGTAGACAGATGACTGATTAGCACACAAACATGAAAAAAGATTTTTGTCACAGCACGAATGTATTATTTATTAAATAATACATTTTCCAGGAGCTTACTCTTTTAAGACACCAGAAGAAAAATAAGAGTTGGGATGTTTCCTTTTGACAGACTGCATTTCACATTTTGGGCAATAATCTTGGCCCCTCTCCAATTCTTCCAGCCAAAATGTCAGCCCAGCATGCCAAAAATCACACTTAAAACTCAAAATTCAAGCAGCTGATTCTGTGTCTTGCTTTTCTCAATTTCTACTCCAAGAGCTAAACTGCTATTAATGCAACAAGAGATGAAGACACCAATATTTACAGCATATTGCATGTAATGAATGCTTTTACAAAGAAAAAGACACAAGCGACCAAATCTGTATGTGTTATGTAATGTTTATGCTTCATAAAGGCTGTTACAGAAATTTAGGTTGCTTTCTATTAAAGCTTTTTCCAAGTGTGAGAAGTTTGCAGCCAGCCATTAACAAGACCCCTGTCAAAAAGGATGAATACTTACCCATAACGTTGATTGAGAAAATTATGCTCATCAAAATGGTTGAATCTCTTTTTCAGGTTGCCTGTACACACAGGCACACCGAGTTGTCAGCTGCTTTATGGGGAAATAATTCTAAAAGGACAAGAGCTCTTGACAACATCACCAATGCATAAAAGTAAGCAGTTTTTCTTTTGGTAGGAAAGAGATCATTCCTCCATTTCTATGTTACATTTATATCGAACCAGTTCTGAAAGGATTTTTTCTCATTTGTTTTAAGAATGCTTTCAGTAGAAAAGACCTATTAAATTTTTCTCCTATCTTCAAAGCATCTTCAACCAATCACAAACTCTCCTCCCGAAAATAAGGCTGATTTGCATGTAACAAACGAGGAAACCAGTTTTTGAAATCAAGACTGGTTGGATGATAACTTGTGACTTTAGGGTAATTCCTTCTACTGGAGCTGGGAAAAGCTCATGAGAAACAGCACCACCAGCAAAGAATTCCCTTTGGGAAGGACTATACCAAGAGTTGGCATAACTAAAAGCAAAGGTGCAACCTTCTGGACAGGGAAGAATCAAGTCTGCAGCACCACAGCCGCATTCTAGTCAAGGAACACTGTATCTTTGGCGGAAAGAAGTGTACATGTTCCCATGACTGAGGACTGTAGCGTAATACGTGTGTGCAAGAAAGGTGAATGTTACACATGACTGAACATTGTCAGGCATTTTCGAGTTGCTGCTGCATTTCCTCCATGATCACATGTGTTTATGAGAGATATTTATTAGAAATGTAAAATGACACAGGAGATGGAGTAAAAGCACTTCAACAAAGAATTTCCAAGTTTCACTGAATTACTGGCAAAATGGAACATCTGGCCAACAACCAGCAACGGCCCATCCCCTGAAAGGAGATTATTCAGCAGCAACTCTTAAGTCTGCAGGAGGATATTCCTCCCTTTCAGGCCTTAGTACATAGCTCCTAGGGAACAATTCATCCAGCTCTCCTTCTAAGCTCACAGCATATTAAGCATATTAAACTCTCTTAGAAATACTTTAAAGAACTGAAGGCAAGGAAATTTCTTTTATATATTTCTTTTTATAAATTTATTTTATATTTTATTTGAAGTAGGAAAGGAATTCAATGCTTGTCTTAAATGAGGTCTCTACAAATACTTTTGGAGACCAGAATTACTGCCTCTGCTAGCAGAACCAGCTGGATGCAGAACAAACCACAGCAAGACCTGGAACTTGTGCTGAAAAGTAAGAACAACCCATTCTTCCTTTTTTTTCTGAACTGAACTGCACAGGGAACTCACCATCACCACACTGGAAACATTTCAAATAGGAACAGAGAGATTTATACATGTTAATCTGCGACAGGGTTTTCCCCCAGTGGATACAGCAACCCTCCCCTTCATTTTGCACCATACCATACATGTGTGGTATTGCCTGACATTGCTGTGAATGTCCTGTCAACACTCTTCGTGCTTCTCCATATGTTAAAACCACTCCTGCTCTAAGTTCAATCTTCCTTAAACAATACAGCAGCTAAAAGAAAGCTTTACCATACACCATCTAAGAACTGAAGCGTTCTAAGTATGGAGCTTTGTTTATATGAAAAATAACAGTAAATTCGGAGGTGTTAAGAAGAAAATTTATTTGGTCAATGAAAGGAAACCCAAACAAAACACAGAATATTTGACAAAACCCGCCAAAAACAAGAATGAAGACAAATGCAGGACTGTTAATAATCCTCTTCTCTCTCCTGTCTCACTTAAGTTTTTCAGATTAATCATACCAGAAATAAATCTTGGAAACTGGAGGCTTTTTAATTTCAATGTTCAATTTAACTTCATCTCATTGCATCTAAAGTGAAAGAGGTGGAACTGACATGGAAATGCTGCTTTGAAAAAACAGTAACTACTGCTGAAAGCAAAAATATTCCAAACTGCACTGCAGACTGGCTTTGTTGCAGCTGGCTGTTGCAGAGGGCACAGCAACTGCTGGGTGTATTACAAACTACACATGCTACAGAGAAACTCTGGACACTCAGTCAGCATGAACTGAAGCTAAAATTCTAGTTGTGACCTTCCTCTGTTGCCAGGAAGGCAGATGAATACATCACTATTAATCCAGCAGAAGGTTCCTTTGCCCTGGCATGAAAATGCTGCAACACAAACTACAGCCCTTCAGCACACAATATTTACCAGCAGAGCTTCACAGAGAATCCTTTCAAGTGTTCAGGGTACCATTCTCTAAGGAGCCACTGGTTTTGAGGGGCCAGTTAGGCCTCTTTTACACAAACCACCAGTGTGCCTCACTCCACCTGAAGAGCTATTACTGGGGCAAGCACAACTGGTCAAAAGTATAGAGACAGAAGCAGAACCAAACAGCCAGTGCAGATGGATGAGCACACATGGAGGCACATCTCTGTGCACATGGATGAGTACACATCTACTTCCTTATGTTTGAATTTTGTGCATGTCCCATGCACTTGGCCATTGGAAAGCTGCACCTAAAATGGACATAGCCCACACGGCTACCTGGCTTCCACAGCTCTGTATACATTGTTCAGATATAGTCTATGACTCTAATAAGCCTTCTTTAAAGCTTCAAGCCTATTGCTGCTTTTTATTAGAATGGTAAAAATGACTTTAGGCACTGGTCCCACTGCTGTGTCCTCTTAAGTTTCTCTTCTGCTAAACAGATCTCTAACAGACAGGACCACATCAGGCTTCTGCCCGATCCTCCCACCCCTTCATTAAAACATTTTTCTATATAATGTTGCTTTAGAGTCAAACTCCTGCCAGACAAGTATCAGTCTGGAAGAAAAACTTCCTGCTTTATTATAAACCTTTGAAAAAGAATTCAAATGTCTGGGCTATGGTAATTTGATAAGTTGTATCTTGGCCAGTGGGCTCCTGGTTCCCAAAAAAATCCAAGATTAGCAGACATAACACTTTCAAGCTATGCTGTGTGAAACAAGATCCTAATACTACTACATTAAATAAGACTAAGAAATGGGATCACTCAAATTCCTGAACAGGAAGAGCAGGCAATTCCTAAAGACTTTTTCTTCTCTGCATCGCTTTAAGTTTTTCCAGTTTTTTGGGTATGGACAGTTTGTTTATTGCAAGCATGGTCAAGACAAGTGGGTATCAAATGAGTGAATTTTGGACAGGTTTGATATTCCTCTCCCTCCTATTACTATTTGACAACTGTATGTGGGTTGAATGGACTGTGAGCATTGCTGACAGACACTGTAAAAGAAAAACAGGCCAAAGAAATACAAGCTGCCTTGCCAGACTCTCGCCCAAAGTCCCAAACCAAAATTTGCAGTTTGTTCTTTCAGCAGCCCAACCTGAGGCACCTGACCCTGTAAGTTCTGTGCCACATCAGAGCACAGTCCAGGTACTCACAGCTTAAGGGGAATAATGGGCCAGTATTTGGGCTGCTTTTTGTCACAGTTCTGATCAAAGACCAGCTGCATGGCAGCCTCCATCGCCTGTATTTTGGCAGCTTCATCACCATACAGTTTCTTCATTTCTGCCATGCGCCTCTCCCCAGGTCTTTCTGTAGGTGGCTCCACAGAACGCTCCACCCTCCTGAGCAGGTCTTGATCAGCCTCCACATATGGGTCCTCAGCTTCCAGTTGCTGCTGCCTCCCTAGACAAAGAAATTATAAGAGATGTAAATTACTGGGCTATCAACCAATCGCATTTTATTTTAACTTTTAAAAATATTATATATTCATATTTTCACTGGGTCTAAAAGGCCAAAATCCACATGTTCTAGGGTGCATCTGCACTCATTTTGCATAAAGAGAAATTCCTGCAAAATATCATTATAATATATAATATCATTATTCCTACAAAATATCATTATAAAATATCATTATGACGTTTTCTCCAGACCAGAATAAATGGGAAGAAAGTAAGAAGGTCCTGGAATTGAATCCTAAATCTGTAGGAAACCTCTGTATTAGTACTAGTAAGGAAAAATCAACATTGCTCCATTTCTCCCCAACATGCACGTCCTGAAAAAACTCAAACAAAACAACAAAACCCCAAAACACAACCTCCCTCCCCCTTCCAAGAAAACAGAAACAATCCAACCAAAAAATCCCAACTCCTTCCCCATATGAAAAAAATCTGAACAAAAAGGAGAGTTGTTTCCAAAATAATGACTTAGCAGCTGAGAAACGAAACAATGCATAGGGCAATGCAACTTTAGCTGAACGACAGCCAAGAGAAAATGTAATCAGTTACTACTCTGTGAAAATGAACAAATGGGTCTGTCATGTCTGCCATTAAGTGCATTCAATGAAACACAGCTGTAAGCATCGTGTTTAGATAAACTGTCCAAACTCAGCCATTTCTCAAGACTTGCAAAGTTCAAAACTGGCAGCCTTACTGTATTGCTTTGAAGACAAACAAAACAGCACCAACATAAACGCATGCATCAGCTCTTTTAAAGAGGATTTAAAACAATTCAAGAGGTGAAACATTTGGACCAATGTGTCAACAAAAATTCTCTGTGGTAAGCCTGACTGGAACCAAGAACTTGATTGTGCACATCCAAATTTACCTCTCCTTCCTGGGTACTGCTCTGATGAAACTAAGTGCTGTGTGCAAAGCGCTATACAAAACTCCCCTCTTATGGGGATGCTTCTACAAGAGGTGGAAAATCACCTGGCAGATGAACTCAGTAATGAAAGACCATGTACCAAGCACAGTTCACTACTATGACAGCAGTCGGGTTTTTTTAAACATCAAAAAGGACAGCGTGTCCACAGGTCAGGATGCATTAGTCACAGCAGGGCATGCTTCTTAGTGTTTGGTGCCACGTACCTCTTCCCTCTTTCACCCTAAGGCAGAGATTTAGTTTCCACAACACACATAACATCTGCAAACCCTAACCCAAAGTTAAGTATCCTGACATTTCTGTGTCAAACATCTGCAGTTCATTTTTATACTGGAAAGTACTGTACCGAGCAGCCAACTGACAGCCAGCCTTCCTAAAGGAATTATCCCCTGTACGTCATTCACAGAAAACAAATATTGTAAACTATACCATCAAAAACTTTGGTTTTGGGCTGTGTTTGTCTGATAGACACAGAAAGCTTTTGTCCTGTCATTTGAAACACCATTCACAGTTTGGTTGTTGAAGGGCTTGAGGAGTTATTAGCCATCTATTCCAGAAAGCTGTTTCTGTGATTCTGCTTTAAGGGCACACCCCTAAATCAGGCTGCACTGCCAGAATTCACAAGGAAATATACATTAGAGTCCATATGTGTTTTTGGAAGAGTCAGATTTATTTGGTGTTGGGCCATTTTAACCAGAAGGTCTGAACTGAAGAAACTAATGTTGCCTAGAGAAGGCTCAGCACTATGAGGACAAGGTGTAGCACCCAGGCTACACCTTGAATCCCATTGAAACCAACTGCCCACAACTACATAACATGCTTTTAAGCACAAACTCGATGCACATTACACTGAATACAAACAAGCCCATGCTGGCAAACCAATGTCTACCACTGTAGATTACACAGCAAAACTCTGTCAAGGCAACGAATTGACCCTATATCTGTTAACTCTCTTGGGCCACAAAGACAATTCCTTGTACTTCTGTGTTGCCCATGGAAATTTTTTATTCTTTAGTTCCACAGCTGCATGCTAGAGACAGCTGCTTCCTTGCTTGTTTGCTGTAGAATGTTCTCTGGTAGCTCATTGCATATACTGATCCTTAAGAAAAAATAATTTCTCTGGAGATAGATAATGAATTCTTCTGTTTGGAAATTAAATGGACCTCTAGCAGAAGCTTTATGATGGATGAGTGGATTACAGTTTAATGTGCATCAATCTCCATTTCTCAGCACAGAGTAGTTCATAAATCTGTAGATCCTAATTGTAACAAATAAAACAATAATACCAATTTAAATTCCATTCTCAGAATTACCTGATGAATGTCTGGAGTGTTTTACACTAATCAGATGTACTGCCCTTAACTTTCCAACCCAACTTCTGCTATTCCATGGCTACTGGTCAAAAAACCCCCAGAGTGATTGTATTACAGAGTTTTAGACACATAAATCACGTCTAGAATCCAGGAAGAAGCTCAGGGCAGAAATCTGCTATAGGGACACACAGGTTTTTGCACCAAAGGCTGAATTTGAGCATAGAACATGACAGTTTCTGCTGGTAATACCACTGCAGCTGTATGGAGTATGTTGCAGTTTCAGATCAGTTATTTGTGCAGAGGTACTACTGTGACAAACTTCACAGTCATAGACAGAATCACAGAATGGCTTGGGCTAGAAGGGACCTTAAAGATCATCTTACTCTAACCCCACTGCCACAGAAAGGGAGAGTGTCCAACGGACCAAGCTGCTCAGAGCCCCATCCAGCCTGGCGTTGAACTCTGCCAGGGATGGCGCATCCAGAGCTTCTCTGGGCAACTTGTTTCAGTGTTTCACCACCCTCACAGCTGGCAGCACTAACTGCTTATACAGACTACCAAGGAAAGAAGTCATGAAACTAAATGGGCATGTGAACTACTGCTTTTCCAAAAACACTATTTCCAGCCAAACACAGACATAAGGAATTGTAACAGAGAAAGTACTGTCCTGTTGAGATGCACACTAAACAATCTTCGGTGGGGCAAGGGCTGGGAAGTGGAACTGCTGTAATTTCCAGCAGTCTGTATTCTATCCACTACCTTGGAGTTTACTTTAAAAATAATACAAAGCAGTACAACTTGAGCTAAATGTGCAACTACCTCTTCATCAAAATGTTGACAACAAGAATCTGACAATGGAAATACAAACAAAATTATAAACTGACTATAACCCTGAGCCTATGGAGACAACCAGAATTTCTCCAAAGCAAGCGACACATATTCATCCATGACAGCAATGAAGTCCCCAGCTAATTTTCAGATCAGTTTCACATTCCAAATTCACAAGCCATTGGGTTGCCAAGTTATAAATGTAAAACAAGTAATTTTTACACAATTCTAAGTAGTTCCCCCTTCCACTTCACACAGACTAAAGTAAACAGGGTTTCTTTTACAGTATTCAGCTTCAACTACTGGCAAGCTTCCCCCAATCAAGGAACAGCATTTTGCAAATGTTCACAAGACAGGCAGGCAGCTGCAGTAGTAGGTTGGTTCTGGCACAAAGGAAAACCATTGCTGACGTTTTCCCAGTTGGTCAGTTCCATTTCTTTTCAAAGATACTCTTTCTCTCTCTTGAAGCTCTTTTCAAAATTAACTTATTCCTACCAAGTCCAGCTCTGCTGGGAAGTCATTGCTACCTAGCAAAAACCAGTTGGGACATTTTTTCCAAACACACTAAATAGAATTCTTTAACCATGAAGGAAAAAAGTCCAGATCTGTCATGATTTACCCCCAGTGTCCTGGGTAACCTATAGTGTTATTGCTTTCCACATCTATGTGTGCCCAAAATGGGAAGTGTCTCTTTAAGACCCTGGATCTGGAAATGGAACCACGGGGCCAGCAGGTGCTGGTCTCTTTGAACTCAGGGTTGCTCAGGCAGAGCTCTCTCTTGCCTCATGGCTCTCACTCTTTGCCTTTTGTTCTTGCAGGCAGAGAGGTGAGGCAGCACTGGTGGAGGCTCCCCTCTGGTTTTTTTTCGGTTTTTTTTTACAAGGTAGGCAGGTGTTCAGCCATCACCAGGAGAGCAGGACCCCATCACACGTAACAGTGACTTGGGAAGACAAACTCCATCACTCCAAATGCTCCCCCCTTCCTCCTTCTTCCCCCCACTTTATGTACTGAGCATGATGTCAGACAGTCTGGAATATCCCTCTGGTCAGTTGGGGTCACCTGTCCTGGCTGTGTCTCCTCCCAACCTCCTGTGCACCCCCAACTTCCTTACCAGCGTGGCAGTAGGAAAGGCAGAAAAGGCCTTGGCTCTGTGTAGGCCCTGCTCAGCAATAACAAAAACATTTCTATATCATCAACCCTGTGCTGAGTCCAGATTTGAAACACTATTCACAGTGATACCAGTCACTGTGAAAGAAATAAACTCTACCCCAGCCAAAACCAGCACATCTACCTAACTCATACTATGTCCTGTGCCATCATCAGTAATCCTAGGCCTTACGAAATAAAAGTTTTTGATTATTGTTTCTCCCTTCACCACTTTTCCCACTTTTTATGGATGACTTATTGTCTGGCTTGTACTAGCTGAAAAGTGAACAAATACACACAATTACCTCCATCCTCAGGGACTGCCAAAAGCCATTCACTGCATTTCAGCCTTCATATGCACACAAATGATCTCTTACATATTTTCAGCAAGACTATGACCTAAGCCCTTCAAGACATAAGCTATTTTCCCCACAGGTCTTTAGAAACTCAGATGCCTTGTTTCCCTTATTTTGTAAAAAGGAAAGTGCCACACACTTTTTCTAAGTTTGATCCACTTCACATTTCTTTCCTTCTTTGTAATATCCTTTGAGAAACTTAAATAGTAATAATAAAAAAAAAACTGTCCGGAATTTATCCTTCCCTTATTAAAAGAAAAATAACCCCAAAAAAACAAACCAAGAAAAAAAAAAACAACTTCAAAACCAAAACCCAAATAAATTCCCTTATTTAGAAAGAAGTCTCCATGGAGAGACTTCGAAACATTAAAAGGAGATAGAAGTAGAGAGGGTAATTATCTGTGTCAGATTTTTAATGAAAGATTCATCCCCAGCATTGTGTGGTTTCTTGTACCATTTTTAGCTCTCGGTATTTATACATCCAACCCTCAGCTCACTGCAGCCAGTGATCATATGGCATCTGACAACATTTCTTATTCAGACGTTCTTCCCCACAGGTCTGTAGGTGCCCACACTCAGCAGCCTGCCATGTGCTGCCCCACACAATGGTAGGTACGGTAAGAGACCAAGAGCTTGCTCCTCCCAAGCCTTAAATGCCATCACTGACTTTCAGTTGCTTGCTTAGCACATTATTTTTCAAGGAAATACTGCACTTTCTCCATTCTTGATGTGTTTTTAATTTTCCATGATTTCAGACTGACCTATACCCTGTTCACATATTTGTCTGCTTATTTTAAATAATGAATTATTTTCTGTTACTGCTGTGTGTGCACTTTGTGAGCTTTTTCATCTTAACTGCTACCTGAGCTGATCTTGAGCAGCCCACACTAACAGTTAAAACCACTACCCATTTATACTGATTAAAAACTCCTAGTTCTCTTTTCGAATGCCACTTCCCACGAGCCTATCTGCTGTGTTAAGTGTTCTGCCCACACAGGCTTCTCCATGCAAAATGCCAGCTTCTTCATCTTCCTGGAAAAGCTAAATACCTTTATCATAAACCTGCATAAGAGGTTTTTTTGAGGTGATAGAATCAGACCATTTTATTGTGCCCATACTTTCATGAACTGGGTATAACATGGGGAGTATCAAAATCTTTGCCTCAAGGAATTCCACCAAAACAGGGATTTAAATCAGGATTTGTAAACAGGATATTCAAGGAGTTTAATTTCTGCAGAGCTCTGCAGAGCTCTGGATTTCCAGAGGGCTGGAATCTCAAGTACTACTCTTTATCAAGTACAAAGCTTTGCAGAACAAGAGTTTCCATCAGTGGGAGCCTACAAGATACAAACAATTGTAGATTTACTGATGTAACTTCCCCCCACATCTGTAAAGATAAAATATTCACGCTAAAAACAGCGTGGTCTTGCTTGCTGGAGAGCTACTATGGAACACTAAGTAACTTACAGAAATTGTGGAAACATGCTGAAAGAGAGATGATTTTACATCAGAATGAACAGCCTCGTTCTAGATGTAAGCTTGTTTGGGGAAAACAGACCTCTTTTTAAACTTTTTCTTAAATTTAAAACTTTGTGCTTGCAAAAGATGTGACAAAAGGATTCCCCCATGACACCATGTAACTTTCCCATTTTTAACGGAAGTCTGATCTCCAAAGACATCTAGGCCTTGTCTTACAATGCCAGCAGTCTCATCTATACAGAAAAATCAAATGCTGTAGCTGACTGGAAAATACCAATTTGGAATAAAAATTACTTTTGGTGGGAGTAACTGCCTGCAATGTTAAGCTTTCAGTCACCAGTCATGATGACCATGAAAGAGAACTACCAAAAATGCTGAGGATATTAAAGCCCCAAATATCTACACTGACAGTTTCCATCTGCTAGTTGAGGAGAGAATAAGTTAAAAGAAATGGACTATTTCACCCCGTTTATCTACAAGCAATGCAATATTCTCAAGAAAAAAGTAAACTTTCTCTTACAGGCTTTGAAGTAAGAGCAGATGTGATTCCTTGGCAAGCTTGTGGCAGTCTGAAACCATGGTTCCATGGATATTTTTCCTTCCTCAACTACAAAAGCAGCTTATGCAATTTCTGCTCTCCTCCTTCTCCCTTAGCTGCGCGCTCCAGCTCGCAGGCCCCTCATGGATGATGTTACAATTGTCTAAGGAGCAACACAAAGAATCCTACAAAAAACAAACAATCCCCCAAACAAACAAGCAAACAAACAAACCCCCAAAATATTATATTTAGTTCTAGTACAGTTCAGTGCCCTGGAAACACCAGAGCAGGAGCGAAAGTCTAGGAAGAAGAATTTCTTAGCCTGGCTTTGGCACCAAGATGTGTTAACTGAAGCACAGCTCAACTGAAACCTACTGATAAGAGCAGGAAATAATCTCAGGTAAGAGAGTCACTCCCTCAGACAGACTCAGTTGCGACAGGCTGTCTAAACAGACAGCAAACAGATTTTGCAAATCTGAAGTACTCCAATACCTTCTCTTTCACTCTTTCAGTTTTTCTACACATTTTGAAGAGGACACCTCTGTAGAAAAAGGGCAAAACTATTTACCAATACAGCAAATGGAGAAAAACTACCTTTGAAATAAAAATTAATAGAAACCAAGGAAGCAAGATTAGAACTAAGGTGTTCCACTTTCAGGTTTGCTGCTTAGTGGTATGTGTCACTCTCAAGTTAATTAATCACATGCTTCACAGTAATTAATCTATAAAGTGAATCCCATAATTTAAAGAATTCATTATCTCACATTGTTATTTGCGTTAAGTAACTGGCAGAAAGTTATACAGCTAACTGGAGAATAAAGAAGCCGATTTCTGTTTCAGAAATAGGATTAAAACCCAAGAAGGATTGTTGTGTGGTCTCCAAAACAAACTGCCAAGGATCCCACACAGAAACAATATAAGCCTTCATGTCCGTATTTACATTAGCACTAGGCTACACTGGGTACTGCCCAGCTAAACATCAAAACACCTTTCTTTTATTTTCTTCTATTACCTTCCACAACGAAACCCTTAAAAAGGAGTATTTTTAGCCCAACCAGAAAACACACTGAAACAATTAAACCCCAAAAACATGAAACAATCAGCTAGTTAGTGGAACTTCAAGTGAAAGCCTGCTCTAGAGATTTGATTGCTCTAAACGTAATTCATAATCAGGGATTTGTTGATGAAGGCTAGAGAACACAGAGGTGAGCCCTGAGCAATTAAGGGTCTGTATCACACCAGAGGCACCAAGGTGTTTTTTTGCTGGTACCATCTGACAGAACTAAACTGACAGCAAGTTGCTGACCAACCACTGCTTAGAAATTAGTACAGGATCAGGCACTAGCAGCTGCCTCTAGTAAGGATCAAGTCTACTTCAATAAGATTAAATACAGACCAGCTGACTCTGCACTCCCATCCCCCAAAACAACTCCAATCTGTCACTGATGGCAACAATGCTGACACCAGACAAAGACAACACTGCTAGAGTAAACAGAAGGATTACTTAAATCTATATATAACTGTGTCTTCACATACATTTATGGCACAGTCTGAGGAAACTGAACAAGGAAATGTTAAAATTTAAAACTGTTACTTTAAAAGCAAACCAGAGCACTGAAGAAACATGAGTTTCACAATAATTTTTTTCGTGTGCCCTGAATAGAAATTAAACACATGCACTTGGAAGAACATGTTTCACGATGCACTAAGCCGCTAGACAGCTAAATAATACAGAGTTTGGTGCTTTCAGGAAAAAAAGAAAGAAAGTAGCCTGGGTCGGTCTTCTAGATCAAACTCACAAACTTGAACTTCACACTGAAGTTTCTTTCTTGACTCCAGACACACCACAGTGCCAAATTCGAGTTTGGTTTATTGTTTGATATGAGAAAGCTTCTTTATCAAAAACACTTGAAAAACATATTTTTGGAGAGTGACCTGCAGCCATGTTGCTGATTTTCTCGAAGGAAGTATACTCAGTCTATGAACTGACCTTTCAGTTAACTAGCAGGTCCAAAATTCAGTATTCTCACACACATGAAGAATTAAATAACAAGGTCGAATCCAGAGAAAATTAATTTCAGCAAGTAAATACATATTTTCTCCATGCTTCTAGTAAACTATGTGCGCTGCCTGACCAAGCATTTGGAAAGAGACATCTGGAAAAAGGGTCAAACTAAAGGAATTAGTGAAACATAGCACAATTTGTGAAAGGAAGGGCTGAGGGGCAACTTTGGAAAAGTAAGTTTACCTATGACTTCCAGAATTTCTCATTGCTCATTTCAGCACTCTAATAAATTAAATTAAATATATTTAAAAGCATGAGGGTAATTGCTATGTCCAGTATTAAAAACAAAACAAAAAACATAGGGAAAATATGCCAGAAGAAACCTGCAGATGTGCATCTATTGTACCTTCCACATAATGAGAATGTTTGACTTCAGAAGAAGTTCCAGGGTTTGATGCTGGAGCACAAGTCTGAGCACTCTCTTTTAAAAAAGACAGCTGGCATCCCACCTGGCAGAAAGCTAAGTTGTACTTCTCAGCACGTGGAAGCTCCCTGTCTCTTCTCTGTCACTTATGAGATAATTCATACTTGAATGAAGTATTTCAGTGACTTGATGAAAACTTTACATGAGGAGAACCACTAAAATAACAGCCCATCTAGTCTGACAGCCTGCTCACAACAGAGGTCAGTACCTAACCCCAAGGAAGAATGCAAAAGCAGGGAATAGAAATCCCGACACATCACCAGCATGACCTAGTAGAAATGGAGAGATCAGAAAAATGCAGATGCTTCTTCCTGCACTCCTCTAAAGCCAGTCAGCTGCTCTGCGATCTACCACCTCAACACCTCCTCCATCAGCATGTTGCACATGATGCAATCTTCACAGCCTGGACTCTTCCACATTCACCAGTGGCCAAAAATCTGAAGGCAATGACAACTGATGAATTTTAAAGTGAGTCTTCCAACGCTCTGTTCAGCAACCACATCAGAAATTGCAGACCTTCTAGAAATCAAGGTATTTTGCAAGGCTTCTACAAAGTGAGAACAGCAGCATTAGTTTTAGCATTTGAACAACAACTGAAAAGTTGAGGCCCAGCATGCTCTTTGGAGACCTACATTACTTGGCAAAGTTACTACAATTTCTTTGAATACAGAGCTGACTTTTACAGCAACAATCACTTCAGCAACAACAAATGAAATTAAACCCAGGAGATTCTTATCCAGCTAAATTTGAACAATAACACTCAATGGTGTAACACCCATGTTATTTATTTCAGTAAAAATATCCATTTAAGATTTAGCCTTCATTTTTTTACATTACCTCTATGATTTCAAGGTACCAGAGCAGTGTTCTGACAACTTCAGACACATGTCCTTGAAAATATTGGGGGAAATTCTGACAGCCACATAAACAGCATTGGGTACTCTGGAGGTCAGCAACAATATTAACAATTGTAACACTGATGAACAGCTGGACTGATCTGTACTGGGTACTCCATAGGGTTGCAGCACAAGTGTTTCTCAGTATGTTGCCATATCAATCTGAGTGAAGGAAAGTGCTATCGCACCTGTATTAAAGGTCAAAATAAACAGAAAATGGACACAAATTCCTGGAGCAGGAGGTGTTCTAGATTCCTTGGAGTAAGCTTCATAGCAAATGACATCACAAGGTGGCAGAGGTACTCAAACCAGTCACTGGGAAAGACAAGAGGGACAATGTTCCCACGTATCCTTAGGGTTTAAGATGCATCATCCTTTGGTTACAAATGACTAGATTTTTTCTTCCTGGAAGGCATATGTGAAAGACAAAGACTATTACTTGGGATATTTGTTTGTGAATTCCACCTATGCCGAAAGCTTTTGCAGATCTAGCCCCAAGCGGCACACCCAAGGCTGTGACAAAGTCTGTACAGACCACCCAAGTCTGAGATGGGTGGCCTAACAATCTCTGCCTGTCTCTCTCAGTTGATTTTTAGCATCCAAGGAAATGAGTTTTGAAAAGACCCAAGCAGATGCAAGTCTCTGAAGCATCAGTTTCTGCCATGCGAGCACCCACATTTCCCTAATGACCAAGGACATGAATTCCATCTGGATGCTTCTGATAAAACTAAGGCACAGTGAGAGATGCTGAGAAGCAAATGGTGCCTCTGAAATCTTGGCATTAACAACACCCCATTAAAACTAGCAGGGGTAAATGATGTGTCTCCAAGCAAATCTGTCTGTACAGGCAATTTGCTTTATAACAGAGAGACCTAAAATGTGTAACACTTGAGGTATTTTGCTGCCATGCTCTGTTGCAACTTCTGAGCAGATTTTGTAGATCATGAGTGTAGAAAGCAGACATCATCATTACATCCATTTCTACCTCGGTCTCTGGCATTTGCTCTTCACTATTACTCCAGTGTTGAATGCCTTGAAACTTTAAACATTTTTTCTACAACAAAAGCTCCCCCAGTAGATACCAAAATAGGTTGTGTTAGAAAACCCTTACTTCATAGCCCACAATGTCACTGTCCACTTACAAGGTAGAAAGTATCACACTAAAGGCAGGTGAATCCAGATTTATCAGCAGAGAACCAAGACACAGCTCTCTCCTAAGTAAGATCATTTAGAGATGCAGAAATGCTGCATGTGGCACCCAGATGGAACCAGTAATTGAGGAATTTTAGGGAAAAGTGAAAAGTGCATAAACTGTGAAGACAGACTGCCCAAGCTGAGTGATCAGCACAGAGATGCTTTTATGCCCCTTTTCCCTAGAGATGTGCCTGTCAGCATGGTCTCACCTGCTCTTTTCCACAGCAGCTGCAGCTGCTTTCACAGGCTTTCCTGCAGGGACAAAGAACGAAGACTAGAGGAGCCACTCAGAGTAGCTGCAGATGCTAACGGAATAAGCAAGCAGGCAAACCTGCCTTCAAAAAATTACCAGCACCAGTTCTGAGTGTAAGTAGTGCCTGCATCTTGCCACACCAAACTGTTTCCACATGAAGCAGTCTTCCGTAACAGCATTCTGAAAGGAATTTTTGCTCTTACAACAAGACTGGGGAAGGATTCCTTGTTCCACACGTGGCCTCAGCCCTGGAGCCCACCTGCTGGTTCTTTGCCAAATCTTTGTGGAGCCCAGATATGTCACAGCAATGCCTTCAATCCCAGGAAATCTCATGGACACAGAACAGGCACTGACACTGTGTTATCTAAAACTGAATTACCACATGTATTTTCTTTGTAAAGACAAAGTTCCAGTGGCTGATCCACCAGAGCAAGGTACTGACCTCTTTCCATGGGATCCTTTTGTAATCACCAACTACCAAGAAATAGTTAACAAATGCACCTCAAATGGTGAGGGACAGAGCAGCTGAGAAGAACAATGACTTGTCTCTCCTATTTTTTATTCCTGTATCCTCAAGACAAGTGGAATTTTACCACAGCACTGATTTACCAGGGCAACAACAATACAAGATTACCAGAATTCTCTTACTGACTCATGAATAACTTAGGGATAATAGCTTTCTGAGAGAAAGATTAGCTCAAATTCTGTATTTGTTCAGCAAAGATGTTGTCAACAAGATGCATTTTGGTCACAGGGATGACATCTAAGTTACCTGTTAAGCAAAAAGTCTGTAAAGAACAATTAACTCAGATCATATTGTTCATTGTTTTACCACTTGAGGCTTTTGCTTACTTCCAGCTGAGGTACTCAAAATCCCTTATAAACAGAACCTTTTAACAAGCCCCCTAGTGTATATACTGTCTCACTACAATAAGAGGACCACATAAGGCAGACAAAGGGTGACAACTTCAGACACAGGTTTCTGAAATGGAATACTTATTTTCATATTAAGACAGCATTCTTCATTTCCATCAAATGTAAGAGGAAGTAGAGGTGTTCAACATCTTGGCATTCCTCTTAAAGCAAGATCTACACTATAGTCACACTGAACTGCATGTGCCTCTTTTCCCACACTCCCAGCTATAAACCTGCTGTAACTCAAATATCAGTACTCCACAGCGTGCTTAGAAAGAACTAAGATCACTCCAGTCACTGGCACATAGGGAACTGGCATGCCAGGTCCCAGCTCCACCCAGCTCTCCAGGCTGCACACATGGGAGCCTAGTCCACAGAATGCACAGATGCCACCTAGGAGCTGAAACCTGTGGCATCCCTTAACAGAAAACAAAAAGCCTGGCCTTGTTCTTGTGTACTTTCAGGGGTTGCCAACACTGCCAAACAGGCACAACCTGACGCACGTACAAATAAGAAGGACTTTATATATAATTTCCAGATATATGTATTAACTCTCCCACAACTCTCCAGAGCACACAGCAGAGGATATCCATTTCTGACTGCCTCTGATCCAGTGACACCAAAAGCGCAGTTTCCTCGGCAGCACCTTGAGCTTTTTAATGTCTCTCTTTCATTACTTCCTGCAGCAGCAAGACATAGGTTCACAGAGCAAAGCTACACATTCTCCTAATTCTGTCTCTAGCTCAAATTCTGTCTCTAGCATAGGATTCAAGAACATTTTCTTGACTATCACGTATTTACATACGGCTGTGTTTCCAAATTGATACGCTTTGTATAAAGATAAACTTGTCTGTCGTGAAACACATGTAAAACTATGTCCAACTGTTGCTCTCCAGACTCTCTAATTTTGCAAGTAGAGATTAGTTTTCAATATTAAAGCAGTGAAGATTGTGGCACTTTTCCTTGTTTAAGTAGTAAGGAAGCATTTTCTCAGCTGTTCCAGTTGCTTCCAGTACCGACTAACACTGCCTCTATGCTGGACACAGTGTGCGCACTTGAGAAGACTCTGCTGCTACACAACAAAAGGTTCAATCATCAGGCTCAGAGATGTGGTACAAAAGGAGTAACTTTCACCTTGCTTCTTCAGTTCACAAAAGAACGAGTTTCAAAAGTATCTCTCAAGCACCCACACATATTGCAGAGAGCACTCTTATTTCACAGGCATTTCTCAGAAGGTTCAGCAACTCAGATTCTAAAGACTGTGGCTAAAACTCATGCCAAACAAGGCTTTTTGGTCTGTCAGAAGGTTGGCAACCAAGGCTGTTAAAGCCAGGGAAGCTTTAAGCAGATATTTAGGAGTTCACATTGCTTGGACAGTTTAGGGTAGGGAAGAAGAAAGAAAAAGAAATGGTGGGAACCAGGAGTCTGTAGTTCAAGAATTGGTCTTATGAAGAAAAAGGCAGATAAAAAACAGGGAAAAACATTTACCAAAAGTGAAGGAAAGAAGGAAAACAGGATGGCAAAACCCCTGAATCAAAGTCTATTTTCCAAGAGGCACGCAGGACTTAAACAAAACCAAAAGCTTCATGGATCTGGAATGATTCAAACAAGTACCAAAACATGGAAAATTCCATTACTTCCTCTTCAAAGAGGCAGTGGCAACTATAATCTTTCAGAGAAAAAGAAACCTGAGGGGAAAAAGCCTACAGATTGCAGCTTTGAAACAAACATCTTCATTCATCATCTCCTTTCATTTCTAAAAAAATATTTTCCATCTAGCATAAAAAATTTTAAGTTGAGACATTATTTTTGGGAAAAGCTGGAGGGTATGTGTGGGCAATACAAACAGAGGTTTTAATGGAAAAAAATAGTCAGAGCATTAACAAATGACAGACTATTATACTTCGGTAATGAACTGACATGACGGTACTTTCCCTTGCATTTTTTTTGGTTTTAAATAAAGGATTCTGTCTGTCCTGTTAACTATTACAGAATGGTTCTCAAAGTACTTGCAATGCTGTACTCACTCAATTATAGCAGAGATAAGAGTTCCTCTTATCTGCAAAAGGGAACAAAGAAAAACCATATAAGGACAAACTGTATGTTTCAAAGGCTAAATTTAAAAGTGTAATAAATATGTGCAATTAGACAATTTACAGAACCGTTAGGCTCGTGAATCTTCCTTTCTTGGTTTTTGCCCTTTTAATTCTTGCAAATGTAAAAAGACAGCTTACTGCATTCTGTCCCTTACATCTAGGATGCCTGGAGAATCTGCTCCCATACCTAGGTCTGACAGGTATAATAACCCAGGAAAACAACTTCATGCTTGTCAACCACTAGAGGGAAAACTTAAAAGCAACTATAAACATTCCCAAGAAGCACAGTATATTTGGATCACCAGCTACATGAATAACCAGAACGACACACAAGCCTGACAAGAAAACCCTCTAAAAAAGAGAATCACTACATAATTATGATTGCATATGAAGAAACAAATGAAGAGGCATTAAAACTGTCTGTAAGGGTTTTTAACCAAATGCAACATCTATCTAAAATATGAGATAAGTGTGTAGTGCATTAGTATGTCTGAATTCATTGCATATGAAGAAACAAAGGAAGAGGTATTAAAACTGTCTGTAAGCGTTTTTAACCAAATGCATCGCCTATCTAAAATATAAGATAAGTTTGTAGTGCATTAATATGGCTGAGTTCATACAGCCTTGGCAAAACTTTGCTCATAATTACTTCTGGGCATTACAGAAACACGTAATTGACTACAACACATGATACAATATAAAAAGTAGTAAGAAATTGAAGTGACTTCAAAGAAAAAAAGATTGTTTTAGAAGAGGTTGGTTGTGAACTGTATCACTGCAGAAGTGTTAAATCATGCAGCAAGTTTGCCAGTTTCAAAGCCCTTACTTTGCAAGTCAGCCAATCACTGCAAATGCCCACTGTGAAAACAAAACAAAAAATCCTACAGAAGTTAGGAATCTGCTTGTTCTTCAAGTTGGTGGCACTCACCAAGAAATGAAATATATTTTCTTCTTTGGCTAGTCTGACACGTTTTTCTTATCTTCGAAGCTTTCCTCTTTGCAATTAGCATTACGGCTTGTATGTCACTATCTAGGCTCAAATGCCTTTCACATAACCACAGAATCATTAAGGTTGGAAAAGACCTCCCAGACTGAGTCATCTCATTCCCACCTACATCTCAGGCCTATTTAAGTCTTTCACAGTTAAAGTTTGCAAGATCTTAGCCTCTGATGTCTGTGATCATTTACCTCCAGCAAGGTCTATCAGGCATTCTAAGTGAAGAGTCTAACATCAGCTAGGATTTCTTTTAATCCACTTGATTATCCTTTTACATGCTGATGAGACATCTGTGGATCAGGTGTGGGAATCAGCTATATCTCATTTGAAAAACCAAGACTCACTACACATGTCCAAAATAGCTGCGCAGTATTTCCTAATTTTGGACGGCCAGAAAAACATCAAACCAACAGAGGTCATACTTCACAAAGATTAGTATCCCCTTCCTTATGTGCCAAATTACCCTTCCTATTTGCCCAATTGCTGCTCTGTTCCCTTGTGACTCACAGTTCATTAAGTTGCCCATAAACGTGAATCAAACTCTAGCAAACTCTGCGTTTAAAAGAGGAGTGAGATGCATGTCTTCTCCCAAACGAGTATCAGGGTGCAGGGGTCAGAAGCTGTGAATTCCACCTGGAGCCCCTTACTGATGCCACAGGAAGAAAACAAGACACTATCTTCCCCTTAATGTTCCCTAACGACTGGCTTTTGCTCTAACTGATCATCAGGGTCTCTACTGGTATTCCACTGTGGCACACCCAAATAATCTCAATCTTTTTAAAGGCTCTGTAAAACTCTTGCCTCATCCTTACAAATGTCTCTTTCATACACGGAGGCCTAAATTGCAGGCATTACTGAGGTTTATGCTACCCAAGTTTCTCTATAAATCTGCTCCTAAGGTAGGCATGCTCAGGACATGCAGTTTTGGGATTAAACGGAAAAGGCAGAAAGGAAAAAAGACTCAGGTAACTGTGGGTTTCTTTTGCAGATGCATTATCTCAATCTTCTCAAGCATAAATACAGAATGACAACTGTTCTTAAACAGTATGAAAGACAGAACATGATATAGCATCATTATGGATTGCTTAATGAACCTATAAATTTAATTTTGTTCATAAACAGCAATCAGGGAAATTAATAAAACTACCTCTTAAAGTAGAGTAGTACTGCCTTCAACATGGTCTCCATACCAGCTTGTTTCCACACCATCAGGGAAATAATAATTTTCTCCTCCTCCTGCTGCTTATGTTTCTTGTTTTGAGAAACTTCAACAGAATAAAAAAATTATTCTATTTTCATATTCCTTCACCGTGCAAGAAAAAAATATTTCCAAACAAGATCATACTGTATTTTTAATTACTCACAAAATTAGCATTTAGAAAGCACCATTCACCCTAGATTTCTATGTCACTTTTAAATTTCATTTAACTCAAGGACTTGTTCACTTTTTCATGCCTTGAGGAATTATAAATGCTTACTTAGTACTATCATCACTTTATCAGGGAAGCTGCTAAAGAAATTGACACATGCAGTAGTGAAAGACCAGAGCCTGCTTGAATTTGCATGAAGATCTGCAATAGTGACACTGAAGTGCATGGAATTACACTCATCCAGAACTAGGTAACTACACAGCACATAGAAGAGACCAAATTATTCCAAAAGGCTCCAAGTACTGCTGTGGTGGAAGGAACAAAAGTAAAATCTGTATTCTGAGTCACAAACCTCTTCCCAAATCACCTGCTCCTCATAAAGAATCAAATCATATTTTTAGAAAGAGCAGCCAGTGAGGTGTCAGAAAGAGACTAAATAGCTTTACCAAGGTCATACAGGATATTTGCAACAGAGAACATCTCTAAGCCCCGATTTCCCAATTTCCAGGTGTCCCATCCACTATAAAGGGGGAAGCTGGGAAGGATTCGTTTGATAGATTTTCTGACGAAAAATTAAGCACAAAACATGGCAATATTATATCTGAAAAAACGTTTATTGAAATAAAATGAAAAATTAAAAAAAAAACCAACCCAAAGACAAATAAACAGACAAAAAAACCTCCCAACCCTAAGTATTCTTATTAAAATGAAGGGGTGGGGGGGGACAGGAATAAGGAGCAGACAGAGAGAGAAGAAAGCGAGAGGGAAAGAAACGGAGGCCAAGGGACAGTGTTACCGCAGAACCCTGGCTATTTGTCAGTATCGCTCCGGCAGACGGAGCAGGCACGTGGCAAACTGCAGTGCCTTTGTGTAGCTTCTGGGGCAGGCTGGTGCGATCTTCAAGGGGCGGCAGCATGGGCATGGTAGGCACGGCAATGGGGACAGCTACAGCGCCGGCTGCAGGCAGCTGGCTGCTGGCAGGCTGGGTGTGATCTTTGAGTGACAGCAGCGGGCACACAGCGGCTGGCTGCGGGCGGGATGGGTGCGATCTTCGAGCGACAGCAGCGGGCACATGGCGGCTGGCTGCTGGCAGGCTGGGTGTGATCTTCGAGCGACAGCAGCGGGCACATGGCAGCTGGCTGCAGGCAGGTTGGGTGTGATCTTCGAGCGACAGCAGCGGGCACATAGCGGCTGGCTGCTGGCAGGCTGGGTGTGATCTTCGAGCGACAGCAGCGGGCACATAGCGGCTGGCTGCTGGCAGGCTGGGTGTGATCTTCGAGCGACAGCAGCGGGCACATAGCGGCTGGCTGCTGGCAGGATGGGCATGATCTTCGAGTGACAGCAGCGGGCACATGGCAGCTGGCTGCAGGCAGGTTGGGCATGATCTTCGAGTG
>VZRF01000391.1:374560-384594 GCA_013396875.1 Vireo altiloquus | reverse complement strand
TGGGTGTGATCTTCGAGCGACAGCAGCGGGCACATAGCGGCTGGCTGCTGGCAGGATGGGCATGATCTTCGAGTGACAGCAGCGGGCACATGGCAGCTGGCTGCTGGCAGGATGGGCATGATCTTCGAGTGACAGCAGCAGGCACATGGTGGCTGGCGATCTTCACGATCACCAGCAGGGCGCAGGGAGGGTGAAGCAGGACAAGGGCAGGTGTAGGCAGGAAGGCAGGACTACAAAGGCGGGAGCAGAAAGGCCCAAGCTGAATCTTCAAGCAGCCCAAAGCAAAGAAGAAAGAAAAGCTGCTGGTGGAGTGGCCAGCCGCTTTTTATATGCCCCCCCTCAAGCTCCCCGTCCAACTCAAGTTTTGTGGGCCTGCTTTTGGTGGGCATTTTTTGAGGGCATCCAGGTACCCGCCCTCACCAGCAAGCATGTGTGTGTGAGTGTGTGTATGTGTGTGTGAGAGTGGGGGCAGGGGAGGGGAGCTCCCTGCAGTCCAACCATGGAAGTCTTCTCTGCCCTGACTGGCTGCAAAGCCTCTCTGGGGACAGGGCAACACATTTTTATAGCAATTTTCTTTACCTCATTTGTGAAACATGTTGAGGCATATATATATTGGTCCCTCTCACCAGGATACCACCTTTTATCAGTCACAAACCTTTCAACAACACCACTAATCATAATAGTTAAAATAAATCCAAAGAAAATGTTCTGCATTTCCAGAAGTAGCCCAGTGTCTTAAAGCAACATGTACCTCATCAAAGAACATTTCAAGAAAGAATGCCAAGCTGATTCTGCAAATGCATGATAAGAAAAGGATTGGTGTCAGGCATGAGAGGAAGATGTGTGCTAATATCTTTACAAACAATTTGATGGGTGTTAAAGTATTTGAAATGGTCCTGGTTAATTAATGGTTCATTAATGCTTTTACTGACTTTGGGCAGCAGGTTACCCAGACCAGGCAGCTTGGCTCCTGAAATACACAAGGCTCTGCACAAGCCTGAACTTCTGCACTTTGGGGTAAAACAGTAGGTTCAAGGGGCATATGGGGTAGGCGGTTCGGGGAGGCTGTACCTTCCTAGTACCTCAGCCAATGGGGGAAGGAAGAGGGCAACATGTGGCTGAGACTTAGAGTAAAAGGGAGGCCGTGCCCTCCGAAACTTGAGAGAGAAAACCTGTGGGCGTGTGCCTCTCTTCCTTTATTGGAATAAATTTGGAGGACTCCTGGGTCTCCCTTTTGGACATAAACCTCAGGTGCTGGTGGATTTTCCTGACAGGCACTACCGCAGAGCTCCTTAACTCACTTTCCCCTGCTAACTAGATCAACTGTGCATCACAGTGATGAGAAGTGTGAAGTTGAGTTGCTACAGCTCACCTTCTTATACCTGCTGATCAAAAAACTTAAACCACTTTTTCTTTCCCTTCCAATCATTGCCTTTATTACATGTTTTTAGAACACTGTCTCTTTCAGAGAAGCAGAGAAAGCTCTATTAAACATTCATTCTGGGTATTTCCTACTGGAGTCATGCAAGGAAAGCTATTTTTATCATGCTGCTTTCTTAAAACAGATAACAAATTTATCTGCAACATCAGTATGAGTGAAGTGTCAATGAAGTACAGAATTATCCTTTACTTCTTTTAAGAATTTCACAGAAACAAAGATGACCAATACCTCAGAGAATCAAGACCTGGGCAAAATCATAAAGCTTTGGCTTACATTCCCTACCAAAAAGGACCTGGGTCCAAATCAAGATGCAAAACAAAGAGAAACTTGTGGTATAGTACATAATGAAGAGGATGCAGTGGGAGAAAAAAAGGGTAATGAAATTTTACTGTCAGGTTAGCCAAAAAATAACAAACAAAATGGCTGCTCCATGCTGTAAAATACATTAAGGTTTACTCTAGGGTTCAGTGATGTAGTCAAGCATTTCCTGTGGGTTCTCCCCTCAGACATATAGCACATTAACTAGATTTAACCATAAAAATTCTGGAGCTTTTTTCCTCAGCACTGAAGATTAATAGTGTCTTCTGGACAAAAGCGTTATTCTCTTTGCAGTCATAATTTTCTCTCTCTCACCAAAAACTTTCAAACATTTTCTGAAACTTATTTCTAATGAGTGGTAGCAAAGTGCACCCATCAGTTCTGCCTATTTCATTCTGGTTGGCTTGCTCATTTGCAGTGCCTGTTTCTGTGAATTCTTACAAAACCTGTAAATGTTGAAGCCATCCAGTACTCAATGTTATGGCTACCAAATACTACAAAACACAGAACAAGCATAGACTTACGCAGTTCTTCTCGGTGCCTCTCTGTCTCTGCAAAAAACTGGCGAAGCTCCTCTGTGATCTCCATATTACTCAAGTCATATTCTATCTCCCCTTCAGACTCGGAGTCTTCCTCCATTTCAGAGACCTCTTCAGCATCCTCTTCCATTTCGGAGCCCTCCTCAGCATCCTCCCTCTCCTGGTAGGTACCTGTGTACTGCTGAGCTTCCCCATGGTATGGAGCTCTGACATCTGGTCTGGCAGAGTAGTTTTGGGTATATGTGAGATCATTTCCATCCCATTCTGAGTAGTGGCTGCTTGGAGAGGCTGCAGCAGGATGCCATGGATGCCAGGGCAGGTGATAAAAGGACTCCATGGCTTTCCTGTAGGCTTTCTGGTGCCTGCGCATCCAGCGCATGGCTAAGTCATAGTGCCTCCAGTACCTCGCGTACACTTTCTGAGTGTACCATGGCTCGGTGTCCTCCTGTGGCCAAAACACATGGGGAGAGGGAAAGAACACAAAAAAATCAATCACACACCCCAGCACCAATGCTCCCCCCCAAAAAAAGGAGGTAAAAAGAGAGAGAGAAACAAAGAGTAATTGAGGGGAGCAACTAAATGCAAGCACAATGCTACCTTTTAATCCTTAGACATCCTTTACCTATGACAGAACATGGAGATTTGAAAAACAACATGTGTGAGCACAGTGCACGTGCACCACACCTCATTACTCCCACAAGAGACTGTTTTGACATCAACACAATTACCAGTGAAGAACTAGAAATAGAGAAGTTGTAGAGTCCAGAAGGTATTTTCCAAGTGGTCATGCTACTAGAGTGGGAATCAGTTCTTTTTAGGAAATATGCTGTGTGGATATATTCCACAATTCCTTAGACACTCACATGAGCTGTAAGAACTGAATCATTCCAAAGTGTACATATAACAAGCTATACCTGATTTCCAAATTCACAGGCAGAAAACACAAGAGATGAAAATTCCTCTGTATTAAACAAATGTATCCATTTTATCCAGTAACATATTTCCTCCATCTGCCTGCCAAAGTTTCTCAGAAAAGGTCAAACAGAAATTCAGACAAGTTCATATATCCACCATGGCCTCGATCAAAAACAAGACTGTATTTAGCCAAATGCAAGCTGCCAGTAAATCTCTCTTTTGTATCCATCACCAACCAAATCATGAAAAGAAGCAATAAAGTGCCACTGATAAAATACAGAGAAAAACAGTTCTATAGAAGGAAGCATACTGTAACACCTCTTGTCTTCCAGTTAATCTCAGTTTTCCTTAAAAAGTTTCATGCTGTTCAGATTTCACCAGGAATTACAAAGCCCCACAGACCCTCTAGCCTTAAGCTCCCTTCATACATGCCATTTCATCTCCCCCCTCATCTTACTCTCAAAAAGCAGGATAATAGAGAATCTTAAAAAAGCCATAAAGTAGACTAGAGCCTAAAACAAGTAAACTAAATAGATAATATTTTCTCCCTTTCCCTCGTGTCTTAATTTCCATAGAAAATCTTTTATCTGGACTAAAACAGAATGCCTCTACTTTAAATTGGAAACTTGTAATTAAGACATGTTTTGGCAAACACTCAAAACCATGGCAAAACTAGCTGAGGTTTTCAGAGACGAATGCAACATTTACAGTCCTTTATTAAGGTTGGCGTTTTGTTTGTTTGGTTTTTTCTTTTCTGAAGGGCATACAGGACAAAAAATCTTTAAGTCTGTTTTCTTGATCTGCATTGGCACCATTTGGTATCCTTAAAAGAATAATTCTTTGGGGAAAAGAAATCCCAAGACAAAACAGAAAACTCAAACGTAAAAAATACTTTCCATTTAACACTATCCAGAGAGGTTCATTTAGTTTACTTGCATTTGTTTCCACTTTCTGGTTCTCAGACAAGAATGCAAATGCTAGTGAGTTTGGACTAATAATTGCAACTCTCATGCTACACTTCTTTCTGGAAAATGGAGCACATCATTCCACAAGAGATCAATGTGTATCTTTTTAAGGTCATTGCTAAGTGCTCTCAGAATCAAAATACCTTCAGGTCATAGAATACATAAAGAAAACCCTCCACAACAAGCTTGCATTCCTTCAGGTATTCCTGATTAAAACCAGCAACCTATTTGTGAAGGGCTGTGTAGCTCACCTATGTGATTTAAAAGTGCAGACAACTTATCTTTCCTGAAAAGAAAGAACTCATGGAGATGAACTTCACTGTTACTCTCCTCTTGGTCTAACACTACACTGCTACAACACCATGCATTTCGGAGTATTTATTCCCAAGATGAGTGGGTGGAAGGAAAGCATCTGCCTTCCATATGGAATTTCTTCATCTTTAATCATCCAACTACCTAACAACTAGGATGAACAATGTTTTATTTACTTCTTCCCTTTCCTTAAGAATGTCACACTGACTCCTCATCCTTCAGCAGACAGAAGAGAATGTCCTGTTATCAAATCTGATACATTAACAAGTTATTTAAAACATTTTGCCTATTTTTTTTCCTTAAATATTAAAATACTTTAAAATCAAGTTTTTAAAGACAATGAAGCTTGACAAAAGCAGGTATCTCCTACATTCTATATATCTGCAAAGAAAACACTATATTCCTTTAAAGCTCAAAAATTATCTCCAGTTCTTCTAAAATGTTTCTAAAAAGGAACTTGATGACATTACTGAAAGCTCTGGAATCGAGTTGGTCGATTTGTCTGGCTGACTAGCTCCAGTTGTTAATTTAGGGGAAAGGAAGACAAAAAGCCAGTTCATGCAGACAGAACTGTGATGCTGGTGCTTGTCCAACTACTTTTTGTGAGTTTTTTATGCTGAAAGCGACCCTTGAAAACCACTCTTACATTTGAATTTTAAAAACACATCTGTTTAAAAAGAAATTACAGACATGTTTTACATTGGGGTGGAAAAGGGAAAGGAAGACTTTCAGTCTCACTTAATTCTGGGTCTGTGCTTTTTCAGCTGTGGAATAAATGGAAATAAGAGATTTCCTCAAGGAAACAAAAGCTATAAATCTAAGGCAAATGATAAGAGTCCTCTGTTATTCTCCTGTTATTTCTCTGGAGTCTTCCCAGGAGTTGACAAATCAGTCATTGTTGTAATCTGAATTCTATTTTCAAAGCAATTTAGCTACTTTTACATCTAATTTTTACATGTCTGCACTCACAGTTCAATAAAACTGTTTATATGCATTTTGTATATAAAATGTGACTAAGTTATCACATAGAAACCCATAAAGACCTCTTACCATCACTTGTGGAGTTTGTTCTGGTGACAATCAAGGTGAACTAGAAAAGAAAAGAGTAGCTTTTTAATTCATAAAAATATACATATTAAGGTGGTCACAGGCACTGAATATATTTTTTTGAGTTGTTTTTGAGTACTATGACCTACAGTTGTTGAACATCCCTTCTCTGTTGAGACAAGTCTCTTATTTATAGATTTTGATTAGCAGCAGTAAAAATCCCATCCTTTAAAATTCCCCACTATAGTAGGAAAGCTAAAAGGGAGCCTTCTACAAAATGCAGCCTAAAATGCTGGAACTAAACACTTCTCCCATTGCTCTTCTCTTTCATTATGCTTCCACAACCTTTATTTTCCAAGTTTAAGCCAAACAAAAATCATAAACCTAAAGGAAACAAATTCTTACTTTTTAGCTGCGTCTGCACAGGGACTTGTACACAAAAAGCAATCGCCATAAAATGATTAAACCCATCCTGATTCCACTCATGCAGTAAGGTTTCTGTTTAACCTGTGGTGCACTTTTGACCACATACAGTCCCTTTTTTCTCTTTACTTCTTTTTTTTTTTTCCCTTCCCGCATCTGTTCCTGCCTCCCATGAAGAAAACACATGTCAGTTCAAGTTGCAACCAGATTTTATAATGTGAGGAGAAAAGGTTTAAGGAAGAGGGGCAACTCGACAGAAAAAAAATAAAAAAGGGAAAAATGGTTCTGGGAGTAGAAAGGGAGAACAAGAGCTCTATAACCACTGGGCAGGATTAATAATTACCAACATTACCAGTATGTATCACTGAGAAATATTCTTAATCTCCTCTTATCTGACAATTATTTTATTACACTAATAGGTTAACTGCTTCATTCACATTTTTCTCCTGACATTCTCGCCCTCAATCTGAACTTTATTTTAGGTGAGTGCCAGTGAAAGGTAACAGAAATGGAGTACACTAAAATACCTATTGCTACTCTTAAGATACGGTCAAATGCTATCCCGGAAAAACTGGAATATAGCCAAGACAGCACTTAAAACTGTTGTAGATTTATATCAGCATAAAACCAGGATTTTTCAAAATGCATGTGAATACACTACATACACCAGTTGTGTTCTGCGTCATATTTAATAATACTGATTAAGAGCAACTTTTTGTCTCTTAAGATAATCCATACTGCATGAAAGGAGAATGGAATGGTCAAAGAAAATGCAAATCATGCAGCAAACACAAAAGCAGATGACTGTCCTTTCCAAAGCCCACACTAAACTCAAACTCATAAACCCTTGGTAACGCCAATCTGTCTGCAAGAAGCTCTACATACAGGAGCAGTCCCACTGCAGTTGATGGAACAACTCATGCCAGCAAAGGCTGCAGATTCAGGCATTAGGCAACCAAAGCATGTGAGTCACTGTATTCTCTCCTGCCTGCTCAGAGGAAGAAGGAAACCCAGCACTGAGATCACTGCAAAACACCACAGTGACTTGTAACACTGAAAACCCACACATACATAAAGATTGCTGACATCCCTCTCTGTGCATTTCAAACATCTCATTTCCAACCTTAGCCTTCTTCAGAACTTTTATCTCCACTCTCATGATGTACACATACACTTTTTGTCTCTTTCCCATATACATCAAAATACAGTTAAGGTTGCCACAAGATTTTTTTCTCATACTTAAAAATCTAAGCCCACAGTAGCCGATTCTTTTATTTTCCATTTCAGAAAAGTAGGTGTGTTTCATTTTAATGTTCACTCTAATTCCTACAGGGCAAAAACTTCTTTGAAATAGCTTCAGAATAAACAGAAATCAGAACTGAGATTAATGTAAATAATTTTGAAAGCAGTAATTCGTAAAGTCTGATATTTTATAATTAACATACAACATGTACATGTGCTTTCTGAAAGGGAAGGAGTGGAAAAACCCTGGCAAAACCATCCAACTATATTAGTTTACCAAATATGAAAAACCTGTTTTGCCAAACACAGAAACTTTAATTATTTTCATAAATTATTTATGAAAAATTAGACTACAAATATAAAGCAGAGCATAAAAATGCTGCAAGCAAGGACAGTAAATTAAAAAATGAGTTTGTTTTATATTCAGTTGAATTACTCTTCCAAAACAAACTACATAAAATATGAAACATGACAAGCAGCAGAAAATAAATGTAATAGTTCTACTTCTATAATTTATACCTAAAAGAATAAAATATGGAACCAACTGAACACATGAAACTCACCAGCAAATATACAATTTAAAATGGGAAAGAGATTTGTTTGCTTGTACTGATCATTAATGATGGAAATATTTTTCTATTCATTTTCCCAATTTTAAAATACTTCTCCACTGATGCAGCAGGGATGTACTCCCTTTCATCAAAATATGTCTGTCCCCTTACCCCTTGAGGCAGGTGAGCATTAGTGAAAATAAAGAAAAAAATCTGATCACAGCATTTAATTCCTTTGGAGTCAATAGCAATTGTGACAATGTCTGTCATACCATGAGACACAAGCTCTACACACTAGGGTTTGTAACTTGGTAAGTAAATCCCACTGTGGGACTAGTGGTGTGCTGGATACAGTGTGGCCACATGGAGGTACCAGGGACAGCCCCAAGCCCAGTGCAAAGATCAGCGAGGGTTCCACTACTCACAGCATCAACTGGCACCAGATTAACTAACCTGTTGCATGATATTATGGTAAAAACATCGTATGTTATTAAAGGAAGGTGGAATTTCAATAAATTCAGCAGGTTTCAACAAAACACATTTATACAATGTTTTCATGAAAAAGCCAGCTATGCTTGAGTTGGAAGTGACCCTAACAACAGAGAGCTGACCAGCCCCTCTGCCCACTGCTGCTTTTGTCCCTGCAGTGAGAAGTGTCTTCAGTCAGGCCAGAGCTGCCCTAACCCAGTATCCAGTTTCTGGAAATGGTTATTAAGAGACACTCAGTAAAATGTGACACTAACATATTTATACAGGAATTACTTTTCCAGGTACATTTGCTCTGTTATCAGCAAGTGGTAGTTCAGACACATTTTTTTTCATCTCCAAACTGGTTTTAGCATTTAAAGCCAAACCCCCATGACTAATAGGTGTTTCCAATAAATCCCTTGGCACTAAATTTCACAGTTTAAGGGATTAAACATAATTTTGTGCTATAAATTTTGAACTCACTCTAGCACCCTAGTATGTACTAGCTAAAAAAATCTGAACACAACAACATCAATAGTGTGCACTCTCCCATAAACATAATTTCATTTTATACTTCTGATGCTTACTCTTGGTGCAGAATTACCACCAGAAGAGGGAAATGTCTGAAAAGTGGACTGACATTCTGTGCTTCAGATTAACACTGCGCACTGCTATGACGTTAACTTTAATACTGAAGTGCCCTAGTTACAGTCACGCAGAAACACAAGCCTGCAATTGCAGGGACAGTTGGCAACAAAAGTTGTATCTATTCAAAAAAAGGGGTAAAAATTCCTAACAGTATACACTGCATTCTGGTTTGTGAATAGCTGTAAATCCAAGACTTGTTCAGCACGTAGCATTCAGTTACGGCTGCTTCTCATCTCAACAAGGGTGCTATGAAGACCCACCTATCACTATGAAAAACAAGAGTAAACAATGCAACTCCTGTGAATGGAAGGGAAACAAATTAACATAATGCAAAATAATGTTCTCAAACGTTGGCACATGTATTACAGCTCTTTTGGCCTGACCAGGAACCGAGGCAGTGTAATCCACTGTGGCTCCCCAAAAGAGGTTTTTTTTTTTATGAACTCCAGGCCATAGATCCAGAAACTATTTTGGCCAAAAATCAGAGGGAAAAATGAAGCACTAAAAGCTGTTCAATTATCAGTAACCCAGTTAGCTTACGCTTCATATATAGCTGGTCAGTTTAATAATAAACAAGGAAGAGGATAAAATTTCTCCAGTACAGCTTTTGAAGGCGTAAGTAATTTCCTGGTCGCACAGATGTCATGCCCAAACTCCAGCAAGTTTCTTAAAAGTCTCGCAGAAGCCATGAGCAGCTCTCGCTTCTGCAAACGGGGCGCACAATTACATCCAAGGGCTGGCAGGAGCACAGGCCATGTGCTCCGGCTGCCCCCGGCCCCAGCGCACTGAGCGCCGCTCTCGCTCCCTCACTGCCGCCTCAGGCCCGGGGCTGATGAACTGCACAGAAACGGCAAAGCCCCGCGTCCCTACCGGTGCCACCACCACGGCCTGGTGCCACAATCACCGCCCTTGGCCCCGCCAGGCGCCCGGGCTCCCACATCTCCCTCCCGAGCCCTTCGCCTTCCCGCGCCCGCCGCCGTTTCGCCTCGGCTGCCACCGCCCTCAGCCCGGCCCCTTCCCCGGGCGGGAGGCCCGGGCCGCAGTCTGCGCGGGGGCACCGCCGTTCCCGCACCCACCCGGGCAGCCTGGGGGCTCCGGCGGGCGAGAGCAGCGGCGCAGAGCCGCCTCCTGCGCTCCCTCTCTCCGTTCCGGCGGGGCCAGCGCG
>VZRF01000391.1:349131-374554 GCA_013396875.1 Vireo altiloquus | reverse complement strand
CGCGCCCCCCCCCGCCGCTTCCGCCCGGCGCTCCCCGGGCCCCCGGCGCCATCTCGCGGTGTTGTCGGGAGGCGCCGCCGAGGCCCCGCTCCTCGCAGCCGCCCCATGGAGCCGCCGGCCCCTCACGGAGACGGCGCTGCGAGCTCACAGAAGCACAGGATCCCAGGATCAGTTAGGTTGGGAAAGACCGGCGAGATCATCGAGTCCTACTTACGACGGAACGCTATCTTACCAACTAAACCATGGCACTGGGTGTCACGTCCAGTCTTTCCTTAACCTCGTCGTTGAGCAGTCTATTGCAATGTCTAATCACCCATTCTGTGAAAAACTTCTTCCTAATGTGCAGTCTAAACCTTCCCTGACACAGCTTCACATTATCACTTCTCATTCTGTCACTTGTTACCCGGGAAAGAGACCAAGAAGAGATCTCACCATGGCCTCCTTTCAGGGAGTTGTAGAGAGCGATAAGGTATCCACTCCCTTTCTCCAGGCCAAACACCCCCAGCTCCCTCAGCTCCTCCTCACGGTACTTGTCCCTCAAACCCTTCACCAAGTTCATTGCTCTTCTCTGGCAAGTTCTGAGTTCCTGCTGTCCTGCCTGACCCCTGGTTGCCATCTCTGGTCCCAGTGCACACACAGCACTCACCGAGCTGAAGCGTTACTCAAAATGTGTGTGCTGTGGTGGTGGTGGTGTGGCACTGCCATACTTTACCCTCTGGTTATTATTTTTTCCATAATTAATTTCTTAACTTTCTGTTCAGGTTCTGTGCCGAGCTAGTATTTTCACAGGACTGTGTGTGAGCAGCCCCATTGGGATCTTTCACAGCTGGCAGGGCAGGGATTGCATTTTCCCCTGTGTAGCATTTTACATTCTCTATATTAAATTTGCTAGCTATTACCTGGTGCCATAATGTTGTTGTGTATTTCTTCATGGTCAATAAACCCCTCAGCTGTACCATACTGAATAGCTCAGTATCCTTAACAGACCGTGCCACCCCATTATCTGTGCCTTTCTGCAGACAGCTCATGGATGGGCTGTAACACACAAGTATGGCTCCTGCTACTCATCCTGGCAAGAAGGGCTCCCCTGGGGCTTCTCTCTGCTAAGGCTATTTGTCTTCTCTACTTTCCATGCTTTTAATTAATACTTCCGGTACAAGAAATCCACCCATTATTCCTGTTTTTCAGCTCTCCTGGTGTGCTTACTGCTCTTGCTGCTTTCCTGCTGAAAATTTTAGCAAGACAACTTCCCTTTGCTACCTGCTTTAATTAAAAAAAGCTTCCATTGTGAAGCATAATTTCATGTTGAGTCTCATTCATACAGCAGGTTTCTACATGTATTTCCCATCTATCTACTGAAGCTATTTTTAAAAATAATTTCTACTAATTTGCCTGGCATGGGCATCAGATTTAATAGTTCACAAGATCTTCTTTAAAAGTGGTAAAAATAGTGGGATGTAAATATATTTTCAGCATATTAAGAACACTAAGTCTCCCCTTCTAAAATGCTAATGGCTTCTCCATCCTCTGTGTATTCTTCCAGCTACTGTGTCACTGTGTGTTTTCCTATGGGAGTCAGGCATCTGTGCAGAGCTGAGAAGTCTAGATACTGCAGTGGATCTCAGCTGTGGTCCTGTTCAGCCCCTGCATCAGGAGTGTTTTGTGATTTCCCTGTGTATGGCCGAAAAACTCATAGAGAGCCTCTCTGTCTCCGAGAAAGAAGTGTATTATACAATCACCAGCCTCCTTTGTCTGATGGGCACCCAATGCACTCAGAGACTCTTCCAGCTTTTCTTGCTCTGATCTGTGTATTCCTAGAGGCAGATTTATGTTGCTTTATGCTCACACATTGGTATCCGCTTTTACATATGGCAAACTGATGCCTGAAGACTGTGGACAGCAGCACACTGAGATTATCTTGGGGAGTCTTGAGGTTAAAAAGGGGATCAGGCAAATCATAAGTGGAGTATCTATTAATCAACAAGACACAGCTCTGGCTTAGGAAGTCCCAGTGCACTAAGAAAGAGCTGGTCTATGATTGCCCTGTTCATCCCTGAGGACACTGACATAGGCCACTCTCAGAAAAAGTGGCGATGGACTGAGCAGGTCTTTAGTTGGAGTAAATTATGTTGATAAGTGATTACGTTACGTGTATATTAAAATGAAGGCATGCTTTCTTGCTGAACTGCTGCAGTTTGTATGGGAGAAAGGCATCAGGGCAACCTGCACAAAGGTATGGCATATGGGTTGGTTTTGTTAAAGTTACCAGTCTCAGGCAAAGACTTCAAATAATTTCTTACTGATGCTGCTATATGGATTTTAGAAATGCATAAAAATGTTCTTAGTTTTGTAATATTTCACTCTAAAATACTACTCTTTTAGTTAGTCTTACAAAACGTACATTCTCCTGGTTCACTGCTTCTTGCTTATTTCCCTCTATATGCCTTACTTATTCATATTTACACTTGCACAGTTATTGTCTGGAAGCACAGAAAAAGTTATCTTATGGGATCTGCACAATTATCATATTAAATAAACCTTTGATTATATGCACGTTTTAAACAATGAAATCAGTATTTCTTGTCTGCTGAAAACCAGTTTCTTCCTCTGTGTTTCACCTGATCACTTTGTGTGGATCACTTCTGAGTCTTTCACTTTACAAAATATCTGCTGCTGTCTGAGCTGTGTTTTCCTTGGAAAACTGTGTAGAATTTAATGAGTTTAAAATCCACCTTATCAGAGGAGAAGGAGCACTCTGGCAAGGTTTGCTTCTAAAGGAAACCTCCTTATGTGGTCCCTCCCACAACCCAACAGTAGAGAAGGTCTCACATTAATTTTTGATTGGTAAATAAATTTCTTCCACACCCATGAAACATAAAAAAAATGAGTCTAGAATGGAGTGAATGCTTTTAAAATTTCTTTCTCAAAGCTGATGGTTTGGTGATGAAGGTATAGCTCCTATTGATTACAACATGAGATCTTTTCTCATGGGCTGGGGGCCAGAAGCATCACAGGGGAGTTTTGGTTTTATTGATCACTTTTGTCCATGGTGTCCCATAATGCAGCATATCCCTCCTGAACTACTTTCTTCCATGAGTGTGTTCCTTGCAGCTTTCAGTGTTGCTCCAATAGGCTGAAAATAAGGACACTATTTGCTGGGAAATGTTTCCTGGCAAGGAAATGAAGTGTTGGACTAGACTACCTATTAGAGTATGGAGATTTCTTCATAAGAAATAGCATTTGCAGTTGTCAAGTCTTAGAGAACATTTGTCAGCTACTCAGATTCATTAATTAGACAATAAATTTCATTTCGTTATTCTTTAAGAAGCTATGAGTTTAATGACCGGAGGTTTGTAAAAAAAGGTGTAAAAAGTTTAAACCTTCAACACACTTACATAAGCTGAAAAAGTGTTCTGGGCATCAGATCTGAAGGGGAAGTAGTCTCCAGCACATGGTGGCAATGACTGAAAGTTGGAAAGTAGGCAGTAACCTATTTTTCTTGTTCCGCTGTTCAAGAATCCTACATCTGTCACACCCAAGTGTGTGGTTCTGCACAACTTGTGCAAATTTTTATGTAGACCATTATTTTGCAAAGATTGTGTTATTGAAGTATTGCTCTACTGAGTTAAAAATAATTCAAATTAAGTCACCTTTAGAACTGCAGATTGTCCAAGGTGTTGTAATTACTGACTCTGCTTGTTCTTTTCTAAGACAAAACCATACTTTACATTATTTGTAGCAGATTTTCAAACATTATGTAAATTCTTTGTTTGGATTAAAACAAATCCTTCTTAGGTCTAGGTCCTGTATAATGTGAATCTAAAATTAATAAAATTTAGAGGAAAAGATACCCCTTTGAGGGGGGGAAGGGGGAGAGTGTGTGGCTGTGTTTGCATGTGGGAAACTGTATGTGAGACTTCTCTTACTTACCTCTGGCTTTCTGAGGGACAGGCTACCAGAGACAGAGTTGGGGAGAGGTAAAATATCTTAAAGACAATTTTACTGCCAAAGAAAATATGAGGTATATCTGGACTTCTAGACCAAAAGCCAATATTTTTATCCAAAGTTAGATGTAGCTAATATTTCTCTTCTGTAGCTCCTGTGGCATCACTGTACATGGAGACATGTTAATTAATTAAATATCAGCAGCACCTATAAAAACTTTCTGCACTGGGGCAGGGGGTAATACTCCTTTTGCTGTCTTTCCGTGCTGATCTCTACACCTGAGCTAGTCACTCTTCATATACCATAATAGCCATGGGCAAAGCACAGAAATGCATTTTGGGTGCTGTTCATCAGGTGTATGTTGGTTATCTACTTTGGGTAGAAATGAATCACACCCCAGAAGTGCTTTTTTCTTCCACTGATTTTCAAGGAAGCCTGGGGCAATTCTCACATGGTGCTGTTATTGCAGTTATTATAGTGTGTACGTTTATAGCCAGATAAATCCCATCGAGAAAAACAATACAAGTGCAAAAAGTTGCTAAAGGAAAATAATACCACGGATCATAAGAGACCACCGACGTCAATAGATGGCAGCATTGTAAATGGTAAAGCAGAGCCTTCTGTCTGAAACAGTGGCACGGGGGAGTCTGAACTGGTTGCTCTGGAGGAATAAAAGATCTGCCAAATAGCCCTGACTCGTGTACCTCTGGCTGGCTAAAATATGCTGTCTCCTCTCACCTTTCAGATGGCACAGTCTAACTTTTTCTTGAAAGCTAACAAAAATTCTCAAACTGTGCAGATTTCCAGAGTCTGAAAAGCAAAAGAAAATTGAATATTCAGCTAACTCTTAAATTTCCATTCCTGGACACTTAAAACTGGAACATGTGGCATAACATCTTACCATGACTTAGATCAGAATTTTATGTGGTAATTGTATTCAGTATACACACACAATAAAATGTTACAATCTTACATTTTCATCTTTCTTTTAATTGTATTCTTTTGGTCTTTAGTAATTGGATTTATTTCATGTGTCATTGTTATTTTTGGCATTATTATACAGCAAGAGCATTTAGCAATTTTTATTAGGAAATACAAATGGCATAGTACTGCTTCTTTTATATGAAAAAATGTAATTATTTCACATTTTTCATTATTATTTTTAATTGAGAAAAGATTACTAATGCCAGAAGTGCTTTACATTCAGGCAGTCAGCAGGTAACACATGAAGAGGCAATGGCAAGATTGAAGACTGCAAAGACATCAGAAGATGTGGTCAGGTTTTGATTCCTTTGCCCAGGGAGAGACTCTGCCTTGGTTAGATCAGGTAAGAATTGTGTAGTCAAATGGTTGTGACCATAGCAATGAGGGATGGGACTGGATCTCCTGATGAATCCTGTTGTTCTGTCTAGGCTGAATAGCTTCCACCCCTTCAGCAATTCTCCTGGCTTAAGTGCTGCTGCTGCATACAAAGTGCCTGATATCAGCTTCTCCTGTCTTAATGTAGCCCCAAAAAAGAGTGCTGAATCAAACTGCACTGTATCTTCATTATTCCCCTTCTTCAGTTTTTGCAACATTACTAACTAAAAGGTTCCCAAATGCATATCATATGGGAGGCACACATACTGAAATACCACCTCCCCTAACTACTGGAATCTAGTCCACAAAACACATGATATCCAAGTTAATTCCTCAGACTAATACTTAATCCACTCAGTTGTATGTTTTTGTTGTAAGAATTTTCCAATTACTTACAATCAGTAATGAATAAATACCGTTCTGCATTTTAATACAGCATTGGCCAGGGGATTTTTTTTGTTTGCTTTTTTGTTTGTTTTCCTCTCTGCTTTGATAAACATGGAAGGTTAGGGATTCAGCTGGCTTTTTATAAGAATTTATAGGGTTTCATTTGTGCACTGAATATCTTCATTGCTTTTTGAAATATCATGAACTGCCTGAGAGATATGTGTAAGCAGATCCCACCAAAATGAATAGGCATCTATGTGTGAAAGTGCTTGTACAAGTCCTGTGTCTTGGGGTCAGTTTTCTCCATTATTGTGCATGTGTTAACTTTTGCATAACCTTAAAAATCAGCCTTTGATTGACCAGCGGTTAGTCTCAGAAGACCTGAATAACACCTTAAATCCAATTAAAATCACTCAGTTACATACTTTCTCAGGTCTTGTAGCTGCTTGATTTATTAGCATTGCCCTTCCATCTTTCCTCTTTTCTCCCTTTTTTCTGTTATTTCTTGTACCTACCTGTTGTGTTCACGGCTGTTAATGATGGCTGCTTGTTCGTGACCATAGCTTGCTCTAACCATGAGTTGTTATTGCAGACTGCCTCACTGATGGTGTTTCTGTGACCCTTTGAATTTCCACAATTGTAAATCACAGTGGGTGAAAATAATAACAAAACTGCGCCTAGATCCTGGGGTAGACCACAGCATGCTGACCAATTTCCCTGCTACAGGAGGTCTTTCACAAGGTGTTATCTATATCCTCTGCTATCAATGGTTTTAGTCAGAGATACTTGGAACTTTCCCTAGATGTGCATTGGGAAGGAGTGCAGAATATAGATTGGGTGCCTACTTATGTTCACCCGCTCCAAATAAGGGGAGGCTGCCTGACCATGCAAATGCATTGCTCTCAGACTGAGAATGACTGCTCCAAAAGCTACAGAAATGTTCTGGACACAACGACAGGAGATGGCAATGGCTCTTGAATTAGGTGCAAAGGTGAATTGCAACCCAGCAAAGTCAGTCTCAGCAGCTTCTTCTAGCAGCCAAGAATTTAAATAACCCAATGCAGTCCAGCCAGGAAGCACAGCTTTGATGTAGGAGTGACTTCTGAACTGCTCATAAGTATCCTGTAGCCAAGGAGTTACATGTGCCTTGTTAGTATCAGGGATCTTGAGGTTTTCCAGGGTAGTTCTTCAGGGAACATTAGACACATGAAACTTGAAGCTGACTGAAGAGCTAACAGCGAGGAGTGGGGAAAAAAAGACAGATGTAGTAGAAGATGTGCATGACCTTTAGGTCTTTAATTCACAAGGTGGGATCCAAAGCTGAAAGCCATGTCTGTGGTTTTCTGTTCAGACCAGGAAGGCAGCTGGGGCAGTTGTCCCAAGGAGTTACCTGAAAAACTTTTGTACTGCTACCTGTATTTATTCTCAACCTCTATCAGCCTTCCCGGTGTAGTGCCTGTACTTCCTTTATAGTCATTGAAGTCCTGCATCTCCAGGACAGAGATCCTATCTAGCTTCTGAGCTAAACTCTCTGGCTGCCTCCATTGACCTTAGACCGAACATAGATACAAGATTAGGTACTTCTGCTGTGTATTTAAAGGTAGGTGAGAACAAAGTGAAGAAACTGCAGCATGGAGAGATCTTTATCTGCAGCTGTTTTCTCAAAAAGAACACATCTCTCTTTCTTTTAGGTGGCAGTGAAATGAATGTGCCCCCTCTGTTTATCAAATAGCTTGCTGAGTACATCACTTCCTTAGAAAATTAAACATCTGGGCTTAATTCCCTTCTAAGCCTCAGAGGCTTAATACTTACCCCCGTGAGAGCAAACAAACCACTTACCTCTCACTGACCTTGAAAGCCTGACTCCTGTTTATAGGCCAGCATCAACATTTTGTTTTTCATTCCAGCTTTTGTATGTGTTCAGAGACATTATTTGGCAAGCCATTCTACTGGCTTAGCCAGGGATACTGCAGTGCTGCAGACAGAAATATTTTGGCCAACATAGGGGAAAAAAAACAGTTTAGGGGAAGAAATTGCATTTTTGTTGCAGTGGGAATGACTAATGAAAAAAAAATTAAGTATTTTGAGCATCCTCAGTTTGTTTTACTTCATTTTTCTAGTCATGAGTTGGACCCAGCTCCTCTGTATAACTACCTCTATTATGTTATTTCAGTGAGAATGCTCTCCTGGGTTGGTGTTTGCATGGAAACATTGGCTAGTGCTCTCTCAGTGTAGTTTGTCCTTGTGCAGAAGTACCTGAGGACCCACCACAGTGGGTCTCCCTAGGAATGAGGGCATAAAAAGGGAAACAACTTTTCTCAAAAAAACTTACGTGAGGGCTGAGGGAGGTGAGTCACATCGACCTTGCTTTCAGTATATTCTCAGCTCTGAGCCATGGGATCTGATTGTTGGTGATCTGTGGGAAGCTGATTTCTGCTTCTGAGCGGGAGATGTGAAATCTAAGTCTTGGAAATCTCAGAAGTACTTGTCTATGCATCACAGGGTAAATGCGCAGGACAATCTCTGCTACTGAGGTCGACTCATGTTGGATGTACTGTTTATGGATGTTTCTGTTTATTTGTGTATAGGAGCACCAAGGCAGCTTGGACATACAAGGTTTGTTCTACAGCAAATCTCCAGCAGCCCTATCTCGTTCTAGAGTTGGCTGAGCCAGACAACAAAACTTCAGGAGCCTTTGCAGATACAGCAGTACAGAAACTCCAGGTGAATGGACCTATCCCTCAGATTTTCTCCACCAAAAATTCTCAAATCAGAAAAAAGAGCTTTTCCAGGAGATCCTAGCTGCATGCAAGCCCAAAGGAGTGGCCTGTGTGGAACATGTAGATACTGTTGATTTGTGAGGCACGAATTCCCACAAATCCTGAAGGCTGTACTTAATCTTTCTCTTTTTAATTGAATAAAAGTCAAAGTTTTATTCTGTCGGAATAAAAGCTGCATGAGAACCTCAGGTATGGCAAATACTGGTATAGAATAGTGTTGGAAACTCTCAAAATATTTTGGCATATATAAATTTAATGTCTTTGTACAGAAACTGGTTTTATAACACTGGAAGCAAGTGCATTTTCATTTGAGAATTCATTAATTGCTGTTTCTGGGTCTTATTATCTGTGTTGTATTTGACTGAGACATTCTGAGGATCCTTGAAGAATGGAAAAATGTGAACTTTTAAAGAA
Organism: Vireo altiloquus; assembly: GCA_013396875.1. Lineage (NCBI taxonomy): Eukaryota > Metazoa > Chordata > Aves > Passeriformes > Vireonidae > Vireo > Vireo altiloquus. The sequence goes on along the minus strand of VZRF01000391.1, from coordinate 365,669 downwards.
GCTGGATATATGTCACACTTTTAAAAAAAGCTGGATATGTATCACACTGTTGGGATGGCTCCTGTTGATCCTGTGTCCTTTTAAGCTTTCTGCCACTTGTGTAATTCTGATATTGTTTCCTTCATCTCTGATAAACGTCACCTATGAAACCTTGGCACATACTCCAGTTTTCTCCTTTGGAACTAGCCTTGGGCTTGGAGTGTCCAGAATCCTCTTTCTGCAGCAACGATATCTCCTTTCATTCAGGATCTCTGTTCTGGCATGTAACTGTCTTTCTGCCTCCTCTCCTGAACTCGTTTCTGTTTCTGTACTTAGACCAAAATGTTCTGTGTCAATTAAAACTTTTATTTGCTTTCTTAGATTACCCAGATCCCCCTCAATCATTCCCTGTTTGGTTACTTCTCTCTAAATTCAGGTTTAAGAAAGAAGCTGAACAGTATGTTAATGAACATTTTGGCCCATGAAATGTTCATGTGAACAGAGGATGAAAAAACTGTAATGACTGGAAGAGTTCTGACATTCTGTTATTTTCATTCTGACTCATTCTTTTGTGGGCTGAGCTTGGACATGGGGAGAGCCTGAACTGGACTGGATGAATTGCTCTGGGAGCTCTGGGAGCTCTTCTCCCTTCTGAAGATTCTATGGGCTTTTCCATAGTGAGACTATGCATGAAATGTATTTATTGCAGCTGACATGCTCAGGGTCTTCTTGCTGTGGTTTGAGACGTGTGTGAGAAGTTGCTTAGGACACCTGATGCTCGTGCACAGTCCCACCACATGGCCAGAAGTGATGTCTGTGGTGGTATGCACAGTGACCCTGGTAGAGGAAAGACCTTGGTAGAGCGCCTAAGATGCTGCGTGTATGGTTTTATGCGTGACCAAGTTAGCAGTGAATAGCTGCCCAATGTCTCCATAACAGGTTATATGCCACATGCTGGCAGATAGATGGCTCCCCTGCTCAGCTATTAGCCCTGAACCACCATCCTTGAGAATTTCAGTACAAAATAAAAATGAGGAGATAAAACAACCAATGGTGACAAAAGGAAAACACTGTATGTGAAATGAAAATGCAGTCTTCAAGAATTAAACACCGGGAATTCATAATATTGAACTATTTTCAAATTGCACCTACAGAGATTCCACAGATCATTGCATAACAATTTACAGCCAGCTGCACTGAAATAATAAATGAACACAAAGTTTTAATTTCTTGGTCCTTTTGTCCACGAAGAACTGAGCATTTAAATGATTACTGACATCACCCTTCATACCATTTCTGCAGAGGAGTCAACAAAGAATTAATGACCTGACTACGTTTGTCATACTGTATTGGATTGGGCCAGCATTCAGTAGTGACCCTAACTGCTATAGACTGTAAAAGGCATACAAGTGCATGTATTGCCTTTGCAAGTGTTTGATGATAAATTGGGGTGGCATTAATTCCCAAATAATTAATTATGAATTGTTCATCCATTCTCTTAATTAAAAAGTTCTTCACAAGTTTTATCTTCCCTGTTTAGTATCCTATGATTTACTGCTGAAGCATCTCCCTGTTAAAAGAGAGCTTGCTATTTCCAGAGAGACTCCTATGGAATGAATAATGAAATACTTTTTATTAAATGACTGTGAAAATCAAAATCTCACTACCACTATTTGATGGAGGGTTTATCTTAGAAGAAAGGAGACGCACATGGGATTGAACTAGTGTGACAAGAAATCTTCAGCAGTAGAGATGATAATCTGCCTTCACAAAATGAGAGACATGCTGGTATGATAAATAATGAGAGACATGCTGGTATGATAAATAATACTTGCCTTGAAAAGCAAATGCAATATTTGCCCATTCAATTTCCCAGGCTTGAATGTACACACAGTCTAACCAGACAAACCAGCTATTGCTTCACTTCAGATATTTCTTATTATACTTATTGATGTTGCACCCAGAGACAGCATCAAGCTACCATACTCACTATAGAGACACCAGCTACACAAACCAACCATGAATATGAGCACTGCCCTATTGTGGAAAACGAGACAGGTTGTTATTTGTACTGTAAGTAGTTGGAAGGTGTTCAAATGCTGCTGTAATGGATGCAATATGACATAAGTAGATAGATCCAGAGGTAGTTCCATAGATTTATTCCTGAGAACATAATTCCAGTCTACACATCAGCATTCTGTGATACACTTTAAAAAAAGAAAAAAAGCCTCTGCACTTGCATTGTTATTTTACAGTTTTAGGGGGACATTATAAAACTCCTTAGTCAAGATTTTTTTTTTTTTTGCTGTATTTAGAATACTATTCCTAGGAAGTAACAATTTATGAGAGTACAAACAGTGGAAATCCTCTCAGAATCTTTCTGGCTGGCTTAGCTTGTACTGAATTACCAAGGCTTATTTTATTACTATTGATTTAATAGTATTAGGTTTTCAGAAGATATTTTCATGAATGAATGCAACCATATTTCTAGGTTTTATCCTTTTTCAGGACAGCTAGGACCTGTTCTTGCTTTGAACAACATGGAGGCTATGCCATCACGGCCTAAAATTATGACAGTTTCCATAGCATCTCCATTAATCCTCAGGTAAGGTAACACCTTTCCAGGTGCAGTTACTCTGAGCTGATGTCGTTTACTGTCCCTGTTTCAGAAGTTGTATGGGTGAGCCAGCCCTGAGGATAGGTCAGGAGAAAGCAAGACGAGCAGCCTGTTTATTTGCAAGTGTGAGCGTGAGAGGAGGAAAAGGCCGCAGTGTGACAGCATATTTGTAGGGCAGCAGCAGGAGATGGCAACTGTTGCTGTTGTGTGCCGAGGTCTGAGTTATTTGAGTATGAGATGATCCTCAGAACAGTTTGTCCTACCACATGCAGCTGCTTGCTTGGAAATAAATAATTTTTGATGCATCAGTCTAGTTCCAGCCCTATGGGTTGTTAACAGGATACAGCCTGCACTACCTCGTTTCATTATCTTTGTATCCAGAAGTTTCAGGGGCTGTGTGGCCTAAGGGTACCTCTGATCTCTTTGTTGATTAGAAGAAAGACTGCCACTTTGACATCCTTTTGTGCCATTACAAGAGATTGGAGGCAGCTGCAGTGGAGATGGGGCAGTGATGATCACTATGATGATCACACTCACTGTGCTGAGCAGTGATAATGCACGGGGCTGCTCCCTCCAGGCCATCAATCCAGCCTGGAGGTGGGCAGTCCTACTGCTTCCAAAGGACCTTTTACTGCTCTCCCTGGCCATTGTTTCTGGAAATAGTGAGATGTGAAAGTGGCCAAGGGAAACTCACATCTTGTTGTATGAGGTTGTTCCAAGTGAGGCAGTGCTTCTGCTAGAGCATCTCCTGCGGTCACAATGTGGAGGCCCCAAAGCTGAGTTTCAAAAGCAGAATTCTAGGGTGCTGCTCTGACTTCCCTGTAGGCATGTTCTTCCTAGAGTCTTTATTGCAGCATGCCTTTCTAGGTGAAAAAGTGCTGTACAGGTTTTGTAACACCTTCCCAGAATTTCTTGAACTTTTCCAATAAAAGTGCTGGTAAAACCAGAAAACTTACATGCAAATCATTGTATCATAAAGTTTTAAGAGATTAATTTCCTCCTATTTCATTCCTTTCCTCTCATTTATCTCATTACTATTCTCATTGCTCTAGAATTTACAGAGATCTGTAACTTGGTATTTTTCATTTTGAAGTAAAATGCTCTGCCTTTTCTTGGCATCTAAATACTATTCAAAATTCATTGTGTTACATTGTCTGGGCATTGCTCATAAGACATTAGATTTTTCAAACTCTCAGGACACATAGCCTTCAAATTTTTTAGTTTAGATTAATTTTGGCTCATTATATCTTCCTAGAATAGATTTAACTGAGATCACAATGTCTTCATTATCTTGTAATGATTATAGGAGTCTTTCCTTAGCACATTAATACAAGTAACACTCTTTGACATGTTTATAAGAGTTATCAAGTAATGAGATACAGTTTTCACGTGTATACAACTGGGCCACATTTCATCAACATTCATTAAACAAGAAAAATAGAAGGAGAACAAATCTAGTTGGGTTGTGCTGATGCACAGCCAGAATTTTTTCTCTTAATATTTCCTCCCTCTGCTACTTCAGGAATTTTGATGACAGAGCTTGGAAGATAATAATATAAAGTATATTAAATGGTAAAACTTTAAAAAATAATTATGAATACCAATTCTATTTAAAATGTTCAGAGTGTGAGTGGGGCTTTGAGGGTCATCACAGGTGTAGGGTGGTGGTGGCAGCAAGGGCACATTTCTGCTGGGGAATGCTGGTGCAGCTGGTAGGGCACACCAGGAATGGAAGCAGGAAGGGATAAGCCCCAGGCATATCTGGAAAAGAGTGGTTTTTGAGTGATCTGGATAGATGTAGAGGGAGCTGGCTAAAGAGTGAGAAGATGTTAAGACCTGGGTGAGGCAAAGTGCCAGGAACTCCTCCAGGAAGCTGCAGTCTTGCCAGGGATGCAGAGAGTTGGGATGAACAGGGTTAGCATGTCTTGAACTGTAAGGATTTTTTTGGAAAAAAAGGGATAATAGTTTCTACATTTGAGAGGGCAGGGAGAGACCAGCAGTTTGGAGGGGCAGAAACATGAGTCTGAATAAAGGTAACTATATTTATAAAGGAGGTGGAAGCAGGAAGGTAGACAAGCTAACAAGGAAAGAGGAAGGGGACCCTGAAATAAATACTGCATAACTTTGGAAATGCAGTGGTCACCTCTTTAAAGTTGTAGCTACAGCTGCAAAAATAATAGCATGCTAGCTTTCATCAAATCTTTTTTTGATACACATTTTGACAACTGAATTTCAGAGGTTTAATTTCTTTAAACTGGGAATCTCACTGCTATCTTTTTGTACTTTTCTAAACTGTCCAGTCCTTGTGTAGGCTACTATAGGTCAAAGACAAAGTATCTTTCAACTTACATTGAAAAGAGAAAATTTTCAGCTCTGATGGTCATTCAAACAAATTATTGTGTGACCCTGCAACAAGAATGGTCATAAAATATTCCATGTGTTCACAGCTGTTTCCTTGACCATGAGCAACAGAGCTTTCATGATCATGTTCCAAAACATCACAAATAAGCTGCACATGAAGCTACAAGAAATAATGACATCAAAGATGTCTTTTTTTTTTGTAAAAAATCTTTATTTTTCAAAGCCTTGTTATATTTAATCTGCTGCTCAAGTGCTTGAAAACTGTGTGATAAATAGCTAATGTTTAAATACCATCAAACTAAACCTTTTCTGAGAAGTGCATCAATGTGTGTTCCTACATCAAATTCAAGGACTCTCACAAATAGACAAAAAATCCAAAATGATTCTGCGCCTAACTTGCTGGGGGGAAAAGTTTCACAAAATATCTGTGGGAGCAGATTCTGCTCTGGGTAAAGACGAAGAAGACATTGATGCAATTATAGTTTGATTTTCTCTGTGTTCTGCCTTGTGTTTTCGAAAGTTTCTCTGCAACTGAGATATTACTGGGGAAGAATTGATAAAGTCTGACTATTTCAAAGCAAAAAAACATGGGGAATTTCTGTCATGGAGGTTTTTGTGGGTGTTTTTTGGTTTTTATGTTTTTTTCTAGTAAAAGCATTTCAGACTAAAACGGCATGATTCCTTTTCGTGGATTAAAAAACCCATTGCAATCAATTAAATGATTACAGTTCCTGGCAAGAACATGCTGGTAGGTTTTTTGTGTTTCAAGCAGGCATAATCAGGCATTGCAGCAAACACTTGCAAGATAATCTGCTGCAGAGCAGTGAAACAAAGCAGAAATCATCTCCATCAGAATATTGTGTAACACAACCCGTTTAATTGGCATTACCTATAGCAGTGGTTGCAGCATATTCAAAAGTGCAAATGGGAAGCTGAGCTATGTTAGATATCAAATGTTGGAATACCTGGGTTATTTCCAAATGTTGCAGTGCAGGGGAATTGCTCTGAGTATGCTCTGTCAGTGTCTGGGTTTTACTTTTGTTTATAGTGTGTGATTATTAAAAAAAAATAAATCTCCATTTGCTCCAGGTAAACACATCATTGGTTCTGAAGAGCTCCAATTTTCCACCCAAGCAGGCGATTTTCTTAATAAATATTTGATTTACTTTGGCAAGCTTCAACATTTAAATGGCAATCCCTCTACATCTATAAAAAGCACAGCAACTCAAGGCTTGTTTTTCTCCTATGTCCCCTCCTGGACCTATCCTACTTTTTTCCTCTGTTCTTGCCTTGCTTCTCTTAGTAATAACTTCTGTACCTTCTAGCTTCTCAGAAAATCAGGCTTATTCCACAGATGTTTCTCTCTGCTCTTTAAAGAGGGAGTAGAGGCCATGGTCAGTACAGCATCCTCCTCTGCAAACTGCCTTGACTGCAAACTGTCCCCTGGAGCATGGAGGCATTTGGGAACAGAGATGCTGATGAAAACAGCACAGCTGAGTGCTTCCTTGGAAGTGGGAACATTGAAAACTGTCTGGATCAGCCTGGTAGGGAATAAGGTTAATGTCCCCAAGGGCAGCAGTCCCCACTCTTTTGTGGTGTCATTTACACAGGGTGGAGAAGAGTGTAGAATACTGAGGAACTGACTTTCTCCCTGCTAATACTGATGAATATCAGAGAATCAGACCTTTATTACTTTATCACATTAGATAAACAATTGTGCTCTGAACCATTTTTTGCTATGCTTTCTGGTGATAATTACAGTAAGAAGAAGGTGATGGAAAACTTTGCCTGAAGCATTTTTCTCCCTTTCTTTTTTCTTTCTTCTCTTTATTTAGCACCTTTCTACAAACACTGACTATTGCATGGTGAATTTTAAACAGCCAAAGAAAGGCTTATTTAGCATAGGAAATGTCAATAGAACAGTATTTATGTAGCAGGATAACATATGTCTGTTCGATAAACACTCAACCAAGGGTCCTGTCTGCATGTGGAAGAGAAGTAGATGAAGACACTGAGAGTTCAAAAATCAAAAAAGATTCTCTGAACACTGCAGAGCACAACTTCTTGAAATCCAAGGAGCGTTTTCTCCCCAGCTCTGCACAACAACTGTAAGAGAGGTAGTAACCCTAATAAAATATTTCTAAAATGCAATTTGAGAGAGAATGTGAGGAGCTGTTTTTACCCACTGTGCATTTTTTTAATAGCATTTCACTTCTCTCATGGGTACAGAAGTAAGTAATTCTCTTTCTTTCTTGGTGTTGGATTTCATTTTGTGTACTCCCTAAAGAGAGAGTTCAATTTTATCTTAATAAAATTTTGACTTGAGGTCTCCATATGGAGTCCAAAGTACTTAGTGTTCTCAAGAGCTGATCTGAAATAAACCAAATGAAATAAATATGACCATGCAAATAGTCTCATGACAAAATGAACAACAGTTCAGCTGACATTTTTTCTGGTTTTGATTTAATTTATTGTAAAAATTCTGACCATACACCCAGAACTCAGCACTGCAATAAATGCACTCTCAAACAGTAGCTTGGGGCAGAAATTCATCCCCTCTTGCTTTCTTCAGGAGCAGAAATGAGGCCAGTTACAACTCTTACAACTGGAGCAATAGAGATGGAGCATTTCAGCTAACACTATCCAAAAGTTTCCAGCTATGGTTCAAAAGTCAGCAGGGATAATCAGCTGGCACACGGCAGCTTGAATTAGAGAGGAGGGTGGATTCCGTGGCCCACGTCACGCAGCAACAACAGCAGGCAGCACTCGCAGGCAGTTCCCATTAACTGATGTAGATATAGCTGGAGGCACTATCTATCTCTGAACTATACAGAGATCACTAACAATTTAATGGGGCAAAGAATGGTGCCTAGCAGTGTTAAACCTGAAACATGCCTTGATGAAATAGGTATGGCCTTTCCGATTTTCTGCTCTCCACCATTAAATGCCTCATCAGTTACATGTTGGATTTATTTGGTCATGCTCTACTTCTAAACTCAGGAACTTCCTGCTCTGTTTCTTTCCTCATAGACATAACTCTTTTTCTTGTGCACACTAACCCCTGTTCACCTGTTCTCTTTCTACTTTGATGACTTCTTTAGCAATTGTTGAAGTAAGAAAATAATCATTTTCCCACATCCCTTAAAGTATTGCCATGACCCATGGACACAGCTGAACTCTGCTCTTCATTCACCAACAGTTGTCTGGTTCTCAGTTTATGAGAATGCTGCAGAACTCATATTTTTCCTTTCTTCTCTAGTGCTAGTAAAGGGGAGGCTGGAAAAGGCAGAGACATATCTTTTATTTAGGCTAACATTTTTTGATGCTGATTGGACTCATCTAGAATGAAAGACAAGTTTCCTGTTAGGGCTTTAAATAAATGATGGTACGCAATGGCCCAACCCATCATCGTTAAACACACTTTCCACAGAGGGTCATGAACTCCAAACTGGCCTCATTAAAGCCGTGAAAACTCCATCAGTGCTTATGTTTCTGTGTAATGATTTAATTGAATTTTCTTATTGCCAGAGCTTGTCATTATGCCAGTGATTTTCATGCTGACTTCCTAAACTCACAGAGTTTTTGCACAAGTCTAAATAGTCCAAAATTGGTTTTATCAGTGTGTAGTCTGCTGGCAACATACAAATCCTGAAAAAGCAAGCAATTGTTTGGAGGGCTGGGGGAATTTTCTTAGTTTTGTCTTTTTACTTAAGGATTTCATTTTCCACTCTGTTTTTTTTTTTTTAATTCTTTCTTTTGAACAGAATAGACTTTCCAACCTGTAACAGTCACCTTAGGAAACTCCTGACATGTAAACAGGAGAAGCTTTGACTCATTAGTATGTACTAGATAAAGCTGGACCTTGCAAAAAAAAAAAAAAGCGCATGTGACAAGAAGCTGAGTGACACCGAAGTGTTAAGCTCTAATCTAACATTGTTCTGGGAAGGCACAAACTTATTCAAGACACAATAACTTCCACATTAACATGGGATTGTGGCTGAGAATTTAAATGCCACAAAGCCAGAGGAATTTCCACAACAATCAAATTTCAGACCACTGTGGAACTGAAGATTAATATTGTTCTGGGCAATGTTTTTCTGTGATGAACCCATTAAAAGCTTGGATGAGGAAAGACAGCTGTGACGTGGAATAATTGAGGGACTTGGTGGTTACTTGTGAGCAGGCAGAGATCATAACAGGCAGAGGACACTGACACTGAGGTGTACATGTCTTGGTACAAAGTGTGCATCAATGAGGGTGTGATCCCCAGCAATAGCATGATTCATGCCTCAGCTGGGAATGGCTGAAGAGGTAAATCAGTGGGCCTACAGGCAAAATAGAATTCACAATATTTTATGTCTTGGAGTATGAGCTGTGCATTTAAGCTGACTCTATAATGACCAGATCTTCACCTTACCTCAGCTCAGCTGCTGCAAGACAGCTTTGAACACCAGTGATGCCTTATAGATGATGGAGGAATAAATAGCAATTGCCAGTCATCTTACACTTATGAATTAATGTTCAAATGTAATTTTCTCTATTTATCACCTCTCTAATTTGAATGTCATGATTTTAGAAGTTATAGCCTTCTCTCTGCAGTAGACTTGTTATTTTTTAGGGGGAAAACCAACTTGTGCCACTAAGCAGGTGCACAATTAAATTTTGTAGCATCTTGATTTTTCTTCCTGACTTTGTCCTTGATACAGTGAGTTTTATTTATGGTGCCTAGAAGCCATTGAGTCCACAAATTATTATGGCCAAATCTGTGGGATGTCTGTACTTGACAAGCAGGCATTTATGACATCTGGGCATTTGGGAATTTTTGTATTTGCTGATGAGGCTGAAGCCAAGCAAGTAGCTTCCTAGGAGAGAACATACCCTGTGGCCAAAAACCATAAAATCCTACAAAACAACTTGGATATTGACAACATATGTTCTAACATTTTTTCTGAAAAAACCCCACCTCTGCACGGGAAGAAAGTGATATTTCATGGGAAGATAGAAATATGAAGACAAATTCTAGAAAAGATGCAGCTAGTGAATATAAGAGAACTGACACAGGACAGAGAATATAACATCACATTTTGCATACCTTACCCTTGAAGAAAAGGGCTGTAAGTTCCATAGTCTTCTCTTTCTCTCATGCTGAGAGCAACCTGAAAAATGTTTGTGACTTCATTAAATGGGCAGAATACTGCTAAAGCTTAATAAATTAGGTGTTAATCCACATTCACTACTTGCGAGTGATAAGGTTGAAGTATCCACTAATTCCAGTTAAATTTTTCTATATTTGCATATACTAACAGAGTACAATTCACTTGGATATTTACAGGCTATTACTTGGCAGAGCAGCTTAGCTTTAGCGTGACTTGTAACTATGAATGAAATTTATTTGTACGTTTTACAAATTTTTAATGTACAATGCCAGTACGTTGCACTGAATAAGATTAGCAATACTGGGAAAACCAAATGAAAGTCACAAAATGAAACAAATTAAATCAAAAAGTAGAAAGATGGGATTGCAGATGCCACAAGAGTTATGATTGTTCTACATTTATATTACATTTGTTCATGCTTAAAAATGGAAGCAGAGGAAGTAGAAGTTGAGTTTAACTGATTGCTTTACATCATTCCAGCTCTTGATGAGATTTTCACTGCAACACTGTATTTTATCATTAAATTTATTGATCCCATTCTGGGGGACGGATTCAAAGTCTTCTTGGAGTTTCAGGTGCTTTAAAAAATGCAGCCCAAAAAGTCTGAAAGCAACTTCAAATTATTATTTTTTTGGAATGAGTAAGAATTCAGTTTATATATATCACTTATATATAAATATTTATAATGAACGCAATAGTTTATAACATATGACATAATGTTTAATCCACATATTATATATTGTATGAATATATAGCACATATATTTGTATTTTATGGTGTGTATATATAGCTGTAGACACATATATGTTATAGGATGTATCAAAACAAAGTTTCATTGTGCTGTGAGCAGTGCATCAGCTCCTGGTTTGCAGCAGGGGCTGTGATGTTGTCTACTTCACTTACAAGACTAATTGCTTAGGGAAATGTATCCACTGTGCTGCTGTGGTATGTGGGATGGTGTGAAAATGGGCTCTGCTAGACGACCTCTAAGGAGGTAACAAATAGCACATCGCTGGGAAAAGAGAGCAATGGGCTCAGTTCCCCAGTGACTCCGTGTTTGGGGCTGCAAGGCATGGGGTCTGGCTCAGCTCAAGCCAGGCTTGGCTCCGCCGGGACACACAGGAAGGAGACACATGGGTGATGTGGCCCCTGCAGGAGAGAGAGGGCTCCTCTTAACAATGCAAAACTTCCAGAGAAACACCTCCTGAGAGTCCACGTTCTCCTCTCCTTCAGACAATTTTCTATTCAGCGATGCAGTAGCAGTCCCAAGGAAACTTTCAGGATTATTTCTTCATTGCTAAGGGCCTTCGTGGCCCCAGGGCATTCTCTTAGTGCTTTGAATCATTCCTCAGGAGCCTTCTTTCAGGCCTGGCTCTTTCCACTGGCTAAGTAGCCCTAATCTGGGTACTCTGAGTTGTCTTATTAATGATGCCTGCTGTGAACAGGCATCCAGTTTTGAGATGTTCAGCACTCGTGTTAGGCAAGTAAAGTAGGCAGTCTGAATAGATGCCATTGTGCCAGAGGACTGAAGGGACAGCAAGTGCCAAGTTTAAGATTATATTCTACAAACAGGAAGCTTATTGCTGCTCTCTAACTCAGCAAGCCAATTGAAAGCCACTCCCTCGAGCCAAAAGTGAACCAGTTCTACTTATTTCTAATTCCAAGTCCAAGCACAGAAGGGAAGTAATTTGCTTTGGACTTGGATTTGGAGATGGGAAAACTGACATGCTGCATCTGGATGTTTACTTTACATATTTTTCATTTTATTTATGAAAAGTCATGGAATCTGAACAACCAGTTAGTGAATTGCTTGCAAAACTTGCTTTAAATTTTGTATGCATTTTATCTAAGTACTGAAATATGGATTTCAGCATGTTCCTTTTTCCATTTTCATTGCTTTGATTCATTCTGTAAAAACTTCTCTGCCTGTCCTGTAAAATCATGCACTTGGAAATTGTTTATATGCATGCTTTCAATGTTAACCTTTTGTTTTCTGTTTTGTATGCTTATGACTGCCAATGCACATTGGGAAAATATACCATCTTCTTCAAAAGGATCTATCCTATTTCCATCCACAGTGTATGCTTGACACTTCAGAGAAAGAGGAATGGACAAGGAAAGAAATTAAACTGGACCACACAATAATAAAGCTGCTTTAACTCCTTTTCCTTTCCTCAGCAGGCTGGATCAATTTAGCCAAACACTGGAGAACCATTAAAGAGGGGTCACATGCTTTTGAATAAAACTGGCCTTCCTCAGCTCTTCCTCTCAGTGCTGCAAAGCATCTACTATGGCATGTGGGGAGTGTTGCAACCTGAGCTCAGCACTGAATCCAGTTCTGCACAGTAGCATCCAGTGTGGAGGTGACAGCTTCAGGCTTTCTTACCCTTTTTACCCCTGCTTTTAAGTACAAAAACTGCAGTCTTTTCTCTCCTGTTCAGAACTGTCCAAGCCTTTCTGGTCCCAAAAGCTTTGTATTGCTTTCCATGGACAACCATGTCTTTATTCTTGTGCAAATGATGTAGCTGGGATTATCTGCCCTCTCTCTTTGCAGGTGATGTAGGCACACGCTTGCAAAGGTGGCAGGAGAGTTGTCCAAAAACACCTGACACTTTAAAGAGGAAGGTGAGAGGACAGCTACGTTTTTATTGAAAAGAATAAAAAATTGAAAGAATAATGGTACTGATGTAAGCCATTTTTCTGCTGGTGGAGAAAATTCTTCATTTACACGAGCATGTTACTGCTGTGATATGTTACTGTAACTATAACTGTGCTATGAGAAGGCAGCTGCTATCCAGGAATAACTTTACCACCTTGAGCTGAGGGTTTGGTGAATGGGACTCACAACTGAATTTGGATGCCTGAATGGAAAGCTGGTTAAGGCAGAAAAAACTTTAAAAGGCAAATCAGGCTTCTGACAAGCAAGAAATTATTTCCAAATGGAAAAGCAGTCTATTTTATTAATGGTTCACTGTAAAATCAAACCTTAATTACTTTCTTGCTAAACTTTCTAGACCTTTGGAATAATTTCAAAAGCAATGTAGACATGAACTGTTGCAAGAGAGTTTTAGGTGAAATAGGTTCCACTGTGGAATCAATAGCTGGACATTGTATTGTTTGCTTTCTGTGCAATAACTAAAAATTGTCCTGTGGTTATTCTACTGTTCTGCTGCCTTTCTAATTTGCTGTTGTGGGAACACAAAATTACTTATCCAGTGTGTTACTCAATGTACAGCAAAAGCCTTGAAATGACTTCTATTGGAAAGACAATTATCTCTGCAGTAGAAAAAAAAAAAGACATGTAGATGTCATGGCCTTTTTTCAGAAAAAGCTGCTTAATGACACAGGACATATACATGAAAAAGTAATAGGTCTATTTTACAGCCTTGTTGTACTTTGGACTTCTCACATTTCAGAATTCTTATTCCTGAGGAGCTTTTGTGTATGTGTGGGCGTGTGTGTGTGGGTGTGTGTGAGAATCAAAGGAACATGGTGTCCTTTGCTTTAATAGTTTATTTTATGTTCTTGCTTTGTGTTTTGCAGTCCCTCTAGCCAATCTGCATTTATGAACTGAAGAGAATAGGAGCCAGGGGCCTAATATTACAGTAAATTAGGTCCTGAATTTCTACTCAAGCAATTTAGTTTTGAATTTAGCCTTTATTCTAACTACTTAATGTACAAAGATATCACATTGGGAGTTAGAGGGTTTGCCTCTTTTCTCAGCAACAAGAAAATGGTAGTCAAGGAGTGAAGAAGAATGCTTCTCTTTTAAACTGTTTGGTCTGGGCTTTTGGGATGTGTCTCAGATCTTTATATGGTCTGCCTCAGACTTTCAGTAGTCCAGTTACTAGGGCTACTGGGATCTTTAATTCTGAGCAGAGAAGGAGCAGAATTATTTCCATCTGTAGAGAGGAAAAAACAGTGGCTGTGCTTTTCAGATTCATTTGGAGCAAGAGACTGTTTATGTTACCAATCTAAAAAAGAATTTTTATTCTTTAATAATTTTATTTTCTACAGTTGCTAAAGGCAAACTGGGTTAGCAGAGTGGAAATTCATGGAGTTTACCTTTTCCTGTTTCACAGTTTATGAGACACTTACTCTGTGTTGGTAATATGATCAGATTAGACTGCTTCTTCTGCTCCTTTTTCAGCAAATGTAATAACATGTTTATGGACCTGTGTTTATCCAGATTCCTAGGAATAAAGCCTATTTTAAAGAAAACTGGTGTGACTGAGAGGGATTGGACCAATCTAAATAATTGCCTCCTCTTTTTATACTATAACTATTGCAATATTAGCTATTAAAAATTAACTACTTCTGATTTTTCAGTGGCATTGTGCATTCAGATTCAAATTTTTGCAATAAATTGTCATGGTTGTTTCATATAAAAAATTCACCCTCTCATCCTTACTGCTAGAGGCCATGTCAGCAGGAGTTTTAATTGTATGAGATTTTCAGAAATTGCAGTAATATGTTTCTGCTGGGATGATCAATGAGCTTGGTTAAAAAGATAGTGTGGTCCTATGTAATGGCAGAAACTTCCAGATGCACTCTCAGCAACACAGTCCCAAACTGAAAACTAACTGCTTAGGTGAGAGCAGCACTCTTGCCTCAGGTGAATGCAGGTATCCCTGCTAACAAATCCCCAGGATCTGTCCTAGGAAATCATCCTGGGACTCCAGAGAATGGCTTGAGCGCTTGGATGTTTGGGCTTTTGCTTCTTTTCTTGAAAGAAGGAAAACTTGACTTAGCTTGGTGTTGTTCTGTTCCAGTGGCTGGGACATCAGGGAGGTGAAATCACCTCCACACAAAGTTCTCAGGACACAGACACCATCCACAATGCCTTTATAACTTACATAGGCTTGAATGCAGCCTAGATCCAACACACTTGAGGTAATAATTGCTCATTCACTAAGTGTCACTGGATTGCTCCATTTGCTAGTTATTTCAGCCCAGACAAGCCAATTTGTCTGCAGATGTCAGCGGCCTGAGACCAGCCCCTCATTTTGCAGATGGATTATCTAAGGTCATGGCTGTATTACTGATTTCCAAAACATTTCCTATATCCTGGATCCAGATGAATCTTCAGGCCCCATCCCACATGCCATGGTGTGCATCAGTTCCTCCACACTCAAACCTTTTAATCCTTCTTTGGAGGTATGGCAAACTCTGAAGGCTAAGCCGTAACCTAAACAGCTGTAACTTATGAATGCAAACGAATGAGAATGAAGAAAAAGTCCAAACAAAGGTTTCTCCCACCATTCATTGGAGCAAGATAAAGACTATCTCTGAGACAAGCTGCTGAAGACATGTAGTTACCTAGCATGGCATCCAAGCTGCCTGTCCCGGACGATGGTTGGCAGTGGAGACTGCTGGAGTGCAGACTTTTCTTGCAGGTGGTTTGAGTCAAACTGTCCAGGGTGTGATGGATGTGAGGCTGGGTCAGTGATGGGTGATGGGGCTCAACCCTCAGCAGTGACCAGGAGCTTGGGATGCCAATCTTAACTGCATTGTTGACAAAGAGTTGAGGCCCATGGCATGTGCCTCACCTGTGGAAGCTTAACAGCAAGAGTGTTGTGAGGCAAATGAGGGATGGCTGTTGAATTCCTCAGGGCTGCCTATTTCCTTCCAGAGAAAAAACAGAGGGACAGACACAAAAAGACTTGCATTTTGAATCTCACATTGGGGACTTTTCTATGCATGGCTGCCTTGCATATTTTTTTTAAATTTTTTAAATGTAATTTAAATGTTTGCGGTTTCGTTCATTACAATTCTTAAAAGAAGACTCTTGAAGAAAAAGTTGGGTTTTTTCCAGTGACCTACAAAAAGTAATTGCTGTCTTTCCAGACATTCATTAAAAATTAATGATCAGAGTAGTCCAGAAACAAAACTATTCTATTAAAAAGTAGATAATTTTTGAAAAATGCACACCACAGATACTTATACTACTACTCAGGAGGAAAAAAAGCCCCCTGTTTTGAGAGCTGCATTAAGAAAAGTAAATTGCAGTAAACAATGCTGTCCCTCCTGTAAGCCTGCTTCTGGTTTTTTGCTGCAGTGCACAAAGGTCCCAGCAGCTCTTATCCTGCTCCTCGACAAGCCTCTGCCATCTGGAGAAGTGGTCCTTTGGTGCCCAAGCTCCCTTGGACACACTGCCTGCCTGGGGACAGCTGTTCCCTCCTGGTGGCTGCACACTGGCAAAGGGCACGTGTCCCAGGCTTGAGCTGAACTGTGCTTCTCAGCAGAAAAGGATTAATACCTGTGGCAGACGATCTTTGTACTAGTTTGAACATTGTTAGAGTTAAGTTTTCAATGTAATCCTTTCCCTTCCCTGGGTCGAGTTCTCCAAGTGCCAGTCACTCCCCAGTCCCACCCACGTATCAGCTTTCCCCTTGTATGTCAGACCTGAACCCACCCCTGAAACC
>VZRF01000391.1:147173-349087 GCA_013396875.1 Vireo altiloquus | reverse complement strand
CCTGCTCCTCGACAAGCCTCTGCCATCTGGAGAAGTGGTCCTTTGGTGCCCAAGCTCCCTTGGACACACTGCCTGCCTGGGGACAGCTGTTCCCTCCTGGTGGCTGCACACTGGCAAAGGGCACGTGTCCCAGGCTTGAGCTGAACTGTGCTTCTCAGCAGAAAAGGATTAATACCTTTGTAGAAATCAAAAGCCAGATACCAAAGCTTTTGTTTATGCTGGAGTAAGCCTCAGCAGCACAGCAGGACATGGAGGCGCTCGGTCTCCACGCATGGACAGCTTTGCCTCCAGCCGCTGGGCACAGGCCCTGGCTACTCTATGTAGAGGACCACCCATCCCTGGTCCCTCCTCCATTGCCCCAGCAGGCTACATCTTCCAGCCCTCTATGAACTTGGGACCAAGGAAAGGTGGCTGGTTTTCCTGCACAGCCCACAGGGGAGGGGGACGGTGGTGCTGGAAAGCTGCAGCTTTACTACCAGCGTGAGCCCTGGCTGGCTCTGCATCCAGCAGGTTCCCTCTGGCCCCCGGTGAGGCCCTGCATATGCTGTGGCACACTCCTGCACCCCTGCTTCAGGAGCACAGCAGTCCAAGGCCATCTGTGCTTCCTCCGTGCTATTGAGGGATCAGCAGCTGGCCGTGTCAGCTGTGTCTGCTCTAATAAATTAGGCAGAGCCAGGGCGCATCCCTGGACTTGATTATTTATTTTGTTAAATTATTGAAATGTCCTTTGGCTTGCTTTTTGCCAAGTAGTGCCCTCCCAAATGATTCTCAGGCACAGTCCAAGAAGCTAGCTTAGGCCAGGGACTGCTCCCAAGTGTGGTATAGCTGCAGCCACCCTATTTTACAGAGTAAAAGAGTTTAGTAGTATGAATACAGGCTGTTCCATGCCATTTCATCTCAGTGTCAGAGAGCAGCTTCAGGCACGCTTCATTCAGAAATCTAGGCATGGCTTTTGGGTACAAATATTCTTTCTGCCATTAGAGGAGCATGAGCTTAAAATTCCAGTCCTGAAAAATAATGCAAACAATTCCAGTCATGCAAAAAATTGGGAGTGTTTTTTCACATTTCTTTTTGAAGTATCTGTCCTATTTACTTTGTTTGAATATTTTTTTCCAGCTGCTTATATAGCTATTCTGTTTGTAGGAGTCACATGGAGGCATTAGCTTTTGCTCTTCATGTTTTAGGGGACCTCTTTTAGAATGCAAAAGAAAGCACTAAAGCTGCAAAAAGAACTTAGGCATTTTCTTCCATCTAAAAAAAATCCATAAATAATAGCTCTCTGAAAATCCTGTTTCAAGCACATTATGTATTTATACACCCATTATATATATCTGCATGCACACATAACATTACTTTCCCTTAAAGATGAAAAATATCTTATGGGATCAATATTCCTTATGCACCTTAATGTGCTTATAGATAGTCACAGATCTAAGTTTTTCTTGGATTTCCTTCTGCTTTTTATTTCTCTGTTATTTTCTTTTTCCAAAGGATTAAATATTTTCCTGCAACACAGACATTTTTTGTAAAAAATACATTTAATTTATTCTCTGTTGAATCAACCCAAATGTTCAAGCTTTTCTTTCTTGGTTACTGTTTCAAGTCTAAAATTATCTGTGAAAACGGAAGACTTAACACCCGCTGTTTCTTGGACAAACTTAATATCTTTTTGTATTCCAATCCAAGAATGACAAAATAAGAGCAAACAGTTCTGCTTGCGTCCTTACTCCCAGCTGGAGCCAGAGAAGTGTGCATTTTGGGGCTGTGAACATTTTTATAGGAATTTCATCCTAATTTTAGGCATACATTTAGAAAACTTTCAGCAATGGGAGGGACTGCATCTTGTCAAGCCACAGCAGAGGATTCTCTTGATATTCCCATCTAACCTTTTTCTTCTGCCCTGACAGAGAGGAAAAGCTTCATATCAAAAACCCGATGAAATCATCAAGTGACAAACATGAGCTCAGCTTTGGTTTGCTACATTCCCCCAGGAGAAACTTGAGTCTGAACAACAGTTCTGGGGTCAGAGGCCACTTGCTTAAGTTTCATTGAGTTCATTTGAGAAGGAAAAGTCTTCTAAACATACCCTCTTATTCCTTGAGCTCATCAGCAGCTAACAGAAAGTTTTCAACAGTCTTCTGATTTTCACCAGGAAGAAATACTGCTTTTCAAGGATGGAACCAAATGTCTAATTTTAGCTTTAGATCTTTACTTATTTTTCTATGACATCACATATCTTACTTTTGTTATGAGAGTGATGTTTGAAACCTTCAGAAACTACTCTCAGCCCTGTGGGTTTGGATTTCATCTGGTGGTGCTTCTGCTCTCGGCTGTGGCAGCAGTGGAGTGCCACAGGAGGCAAAGAGCAGGACTGCTGGCAGCAATGCTGAGCTTGAGAATGAGGTTCCATAGAGCTTGCAAGAGAAAAGCAAAGATATGGATCTCCATGACAGTTCACTGGAGAGTGAAAGATACATAACGAGATGAGAAGTCTAAGATCTATGATTGCATGATTCTGTGTATTTGAGCTAACAGCCAGTTTAGAATGAAGTGCTTGGAGGGAAAACAAAACAAAAACAAGAGCAAACTTTGGCTTCAAATACTGAGTCATGCTGTGGAAAAAATGTTATGCCTCTGATGACAAAGGCAAAGGGAAAGAAGGGAAAGAGACACAGAAGGGAGAGCAGAGGATTAAGGAGTCATGCTCAACAGAAAATGATGAAGTCAGATCATAGAGAAAATTCCAAATCACAGAATAGGCTGAATTGGAAGGGACACATCAGGATCATTGAGTCCAATTCGTGGCCTTGTGCAGGAAACCCCAAGAATCATGTTTGATAGTGTCAGGGATTGTCAGGTGTTTAGCTGATTTAAAGCCTTTAGAAATCTGTATAATACACTCACTTATTCTCACAAAAGAAAAGTGAGTAAATTGTTTTATAATTTAACAAAGGATTTGTTCCAAGTTCTGTGGACCCTTTATAGATTTCCTGCAATGAATTCACTTCATTTGGGCTCAATGAAAACTGTTAAAAAAAAAAAAATCAATCTTTAAACCACGAGAAAGGAAATGTTTTATATCATATCCAAAATTATTGCATAATTTTGTCTTCATCAATAAATCAGACCATAGCACTATCTGGTAGCAGATATATATCCATGACATCTATTTATCCTACAAGAAGAACATAATGAAGAGACTGAAGGAAAGTATAACTGAAATTTATTGGTAGTGATTAAAGGACAAGGAAAGGTAGACGAATGGATTAAAAGCAGAAAAGCAGATAATTAGAATTTGCTGGTGCTGCATAGTGGGACACTATGTCTGTTGCTGCCAGTCCAGTCTAATCCAATTAAATCCCTCCAAAGTTAATCCACCCCAGTGGCCTTGGGTAGGCAGCTGTCTGCCTGTGGTGATCGAGGTCAAAAAATGTTTTTTCAAGCACTGTTTTAATGGTGAAATCTCTGAGCCCCATTCTCTCCCTGTGTGTAGGTCAGAACTGAGCTGGCTGTGTGACACTTTCTCCTGAGCTCCTGGGTGTGGGTACCTGCCCCAGGCACCTTCTGACTGCTAACTGAGCTGCCTTGTGTTCAGCTCAGACACAGCCTGTGTGAGCATGGATATCACAGGGGACATGAGCAGTGAAAGGATCAAGTCTTGACCTAACAGCCTTGGGGCCACGGAAGAGACTAAATGCAATGTATTTTATAGAATCAGTGGAAGAGTAGCCATTTCTCTCCTTCCTCTCCCCCAGGTTTCTTTAAAATCACTAGCCAAATGATCAGGGTAGAGTGAAGTGTGAACAGAGAGATGTTCTGGAACCTCCTTTAGCAGAGGTGCTCTCCACCACGTGATGAGGAAATGACCAAATTATTGTACAGCCTTCATCCAAGTTGTAGCCACAGCCAGAGTCAGCTAAATTTCCATTCAGCTATGGAAAGCTCAGTGTTTGCAAAGAGGCTTCCAGGTGGATAGTGGGAGGGGAAAAGAGGAGATATATTGGGTTCAGAAAACTCTGAGTATATGAAACAGGTGTGTGGATGACTTAGGCTGGATGTAGGATGCTTTTATGGAGAGACCAGCTTTGAGAGCTTTTGAGTGGCTTGGAAAAAAACCAGTAGTTTTGGAGAGCAGAGATGAGGGCAGGAGCCTGAAGTTTCTTTCTTCCTCCTTCTATTTTCCCCTGAGATATAGGGTTTCCACTTCTTCCTGAGACCTGACTGGCAGCAAAATATGTCCTTTGCCTCCTGTGGTGACCTGCTGCTTCTCCAGTCCCCTTACAGGGGTCCCCCACTGCTCACCTGCCTGTGCCTCTTGGCCTCCTGGGCTGGGAAAGGATGGGGCCACTCAGAGATCCTAGAGGAGGGGCTGGCGAGCCACGGATTTCTGCTTCTCCTGCAGGAAAAGGCCACCTTCTCCAGCCTGTAACTTCCCCCAGAGGACCAGCCGGAGGTGTCTTGCCTTCAACAACTCATTTCCATGCCAGTGGCTGCCAATGTCCCTTTGTCTGGATCTGAGGCATCAGGGAAAGGGAATCATCATCAACTCTATCAAGATCCGCCACTTTTTAGTGTGCAGGTGTAGAGTTTTTTGTTTGGTAGGTTTTTCTTGTTAGTTTCTTTTCCTATCAGCCAGAGTTGGACTGAAGTTTCACGCTCAGGCGTTGAGAAATTTGTTTGATCTTAGAATAATGTAAATAGTTCCAAGATTCAGAGGAACACAGAATATGTGCTAAGAAAACTTTGTGATTAAGTTTTGTGGATCAACAGAAATAACTTACCAGGGTGCTTTGTAGACTTAGAGTCACTTTATTGTCCAAAGTAAAATCAAAGAACATGATGGTATTATTGGAAAACAGAAAATGTACTTCTTTTCACACCGCTTTACCTTTGTTTTTGAATTTTACTGTTTCTTTTAAATTTGCAAGATAACAGAGCCAGTGACTCTTGGAGACAAGGAAGTAACCCAGTTATCCTTACATCAAGCTAATATAAAGCATCTGATAGTAGTTCCATTCCCTGCAACATGGGTTTGGAAGTATTTGAGTTTGATTTGACAGATGGCTTAAAAATAATATCATCCTTCTATGTAAAAAATCTGCCCACCTTATAATTGTTTTGATTCTTTTGAAGTTCTTTGTTCAGCTTTGTTACTAACTTTAGGTAATAAGACCTTTTCCAGTTGCCTTTAACAGCTTTCATTACTCCAGCTTAACAAAGCATCACAGTTTGGTCATTTATCCTAAGTTCACTTTGATTTCTGTTATGACAAAATGCCTCCTGGTAGTCAGTTACATAATTACTGGTAACATGAGGCAGTTGTTTCTCCTTTAATATTTCTAGGTTTCTGCAAAAAGCATTGTCAGCTTTTGTATTTCTTCAGCTTTTTTTCTATTTGGTTCCGCTTTTGTGCTTAAAGAAATAACAATAATTAATTTGTTCTTTACAAAATTGAAAACCTCCTTCATCTAAGATCTAAAAGCCAGATTATTGTTTGCACCAGAAGCTAAGACATGGACCAAGATACTATTGTGCTTGGTGTTTTAAGGAAAGATGTAAAAATGGTCTTTGCCCAAAAGAGCTTATGAGCCAAGTGCAAAAGGAGAGGCACTACATAAAAAAATTACCAGGACAGCACAGGGAAATGATAAAATACCTTTGGTCATCATGGTAAGTTGGGCTTGCACACCTTTATGCAGAAAGGAACCTTTGTTTTCCCTGAGACTGTGTTCTTACTAAATCTTATGACAAAGGGATTAAAAAATTCACAAATACAGTTCCAGAACAAGTATGTGTAGACAGAAGCATATTTGCAAACATTTCAAATATCTCAGTTTTTTTATTATCGACCCTCCAAACTGGGACTCTATATCTCTGTAAGGGTGGCATCCTGGCACACTCAGTTTTCATTTGCGCTGCAACTTATTTTATTCACCCTGTGCCTTTGATAAGATGTGCAAACTCCCAGCTTCCTAATCAACATTTGCAGTGGGTAGCTAGGAGCTGAAATCTTAAAGTGAATCTGGCTTTTGATGGAGTGGTGATTTCACAGTACAGTGTGATAGACACTGTAGTCAATGTGATTAAAGCCCCTTCTAATTGTCTGACTTGAGGAAAGTTCTTCAAAATGATGAATTCCTTTGTCTCTCAATTACTACTCTGTAAGCCAGTGGGAAATATGATCTAAACACTGAGGTAAGACAATGCAAGACATGTCCTGTACTCATGACTTTTGATAATTTGCTATTTTGCAGAGTGAATTTTGCAGTCTGAAAGTTAGTGTTACACATCACACTGGTAGTAAAGTTTGAGTTGGAGAGATCTAGTAAAGTATTCACAGAGACAAAAGTAGAGTTTTTCATAGAAAGATGCCAGACAAGGTAGAATGCCAAAGCCAATATTACAGTCAATCAAATCAGTTGATTGATGCTTCCTTGCTTTATGTGGGTTTGATGTTAGTCCCTTAGGAGTGATATCATCTGCCCTGGGCCACTTGGCTGTTGCTGTCTGTCTCAGGCACTTGCAGACCAGATGTGTCTGGTGTGTTGGTGATGGGCTCGAGGTCCCTTTGAACTGCACTGGGCAATCAATGCACCACAGCTGCAGTGCAGCAACGGCGAAAGGAAAGCCAATACCCTCTAAAAACTAGCAAACCTGACTCTTTTGGGGAAGTATAAGAATCAAGACTAAAATGCTCTAAAGATTAGAGATTACAGTAGTATAGTGGGTTAGTCTAGAAATGAAGTTTGGAATAAACGTAGAAAAATTTGCTGTATGGTTTCTAGCGACTAGAGGGAAAGAAATGCTTATATGTTTATATGGGGTTAGTGGCAAATGTAGAGTGATATCTTTAGTTCAACTTGCAACTGCTTGGGCATAAGTAAAGGAAACAGATATGATTCTAATATTTTTCAAGTATACATTGTGATTTTTATTACCATAGCTATAAGATTGACATCTCCCAAGATTAAAAATCCTGAATAAATTACTCAGGCCTATGAAAATGGCTCACAGGTAATGATATCTTCGTTGTAGTTGTAGATATTTTTCTCATCTGTAACTGTTCAGGAACACAGGCAATATTCTTTGTGGTACTCAATAACCCCAAGAGCTTGATTTTGTTCTGATTAAAAGCCATATCCTGATGTAACAAGCTGGCTCTATTGTCAGACATTGCAAGCCTCACAATTGAGTCTTTTAAATCCCTTTGAATTGGGAGACTGACATCTTTCAGAATAAGATGTGCTGATTAAAGTTCTGGGGTGCAAGCAGATAAAATTATTGCATTTTCCCCAACGCTCTTGCGGAAGATCTTGTCTGCACAGGGATGGTGACAGAGCATTTTCCATCTGAATGTTTCAAACAGGGAAGACCATCATTCTCCAAACAGCAATGGTGTTTTTGTTTCTCTTAGCAAAGTCCCTCACATATGTAGGTCTTTTTGTTCCTGAGGTCCACAGGGTTACAACGAGAGGCAGAGCAGTGATAGAACAAACAGCCTGAGTTTGTCTCGATGGTTTATCTGACATATCACACACTACAATGATTTATTAATGTTGCAGCACACACCAAAACAATTCAAAGACAAATTCCATTTCAAAAGACAAGATTTGGTTGGTTGTCAGGATCCTCTTGGAAACAGGTTCTAAAAGCCAGACCCAGCTGTTTATGGATTGGCAGTCATTAGTCTAATTATATTTTAGTTTTTGAGCTTGTGTTTTGTGGTGACTTGATCTATTTTGTCTATTTGGTGGTGGCATAGAGTAGTTCCAGGTCTCGGTACAACATAGCAGGGTGTTATTCATGTGGTTTACAGACCTGGATGACATAAAAAGCATCAGTTTTTTAATGTGACTAGAAAGCACAGATGTTGCAGTCACAATTTACTGAACAGCTGAACCTTCACAATGCTGTACCTTCCATCAAACGATGCTGAAAGCTTCTAGCATTTTTTAGTTTTCTACTGCATTTTTTAGTTTTGAACATCCCTTCCCCAAGACTTATATGCATGAAGAGAACTTCATAGAACATGAAAATGGAGCATCTGTGATAGCTGATCCTGAAGTCAACAACAGAAAAGAAAATGAGAGTATCTCATATGAAGTGGATCCAGCTGACAGAACAGATTGAATTTATTTTTTTTTAATATTATAACAGGCAATATTTTTGTTTAACACAACTTTTCACAATGTAGTAGTTTTGGAACTATATGTATCTATATTTCCAGAAAGATCAGAATTGAAAAACAGGCATATTGCATGATTTCAATTTCAGCTTGAATGCTTCTTCTTTTCTGGTTATGATCACCAGCTATAAAGGAAATACCTCGCTGATATTTTTGGGAAGTGTAAGAGAGAAACGAACCTCTCCTCAATGTCCTTGGTTTGCATGGTGCTTTTGAAGAACAAACAGGGAAAGTCTTATGTCTGTATAAGTCAGGGACAGACAGCTGTGAGTTACTTGACACCTCAGATCTAAAGAGTCCCCTGAAAGAGAAAAAACAGAGAGGCTTCAGAGTGCTTAGGAAAATATGCTTACTCAGTACGTCACAGAGGAGCTTTTGTTATAGGCCAAGATTACAGAGAATTTCAGTTTGATTGAACTTCTGGAAACCTGTGTCATTCTGCATCTGAGCAAGTCAGTCCTTGGAGTGCTTTATTATAGGGAAAGGCTTGAGAAAAGCTCTTGGAGAGCCAGCATCTCAGTGATTTGGCTCCTGATTTATGATGTGCCAGCTCTGACCTGTAATGTCCACAGAATCACTTAGGATGCATGTGACTGACTGCTCCCAAGGCTGGTGTATTTGAAAGGCTTTGTTGGGAACTTAACCTGGGAAAATCCTTCTGAGAACATCTCTGTTGTCAGTTCTATGCACAAAGATTTAACTTTGCTTACCAATCTTCAAAGAAATCTAGCTTTTTCCAGATGGTTCCTTTCCTTTGGTAGAATCCTATCCATGTGGGAAAAGGTGTTCTCGAGTGGGTATGGAGCAGGAAGTCTGCCCTACTGGACTGAACTGGGTAGGATGAAAGGACAAGGCATGAGCATGTTCTCTGCATCTCTTACTAGCTTGTGCCTGCAGCAGTGATTTATCCAGTAATGAGCTAAATAGAGAAAGTGTATCTTTGCTCATTACTTTGAAGCAGTTGAAATTAATTTTGCTAATAAATTAAATACATCTAAGTGTTAGAAGCTTAGGAGAGCAGAGAATGACAACTAATTGTGAAAGGCTTGTGAAAAAACCTGAGGATATTCCCAGGGGAAGTGGATCTTAACATCCTAGTAGTTCAAGAAAACTATTGTGGGGGAAAATCTATGGCTATGGTTTTCTATTCCAACTCTTCTATAAGAACTCTGGTTTCTACTTCTCACTCTGCTATGCTGGAGTTAGTGTCTCTGTTCTTAGTATCATCCTCACTGATTACTATCTCTGTAGGGATATTTTAATTTAGAACATGTCTTACTTTCCCCTCAGCATGTCAGTCTGGGTCAAAATTAGATGGTGCAAGAGACAACATCCCCCTTATAATTTCCTCCAAGAAATATCATGAGGGAAGAAGTTCCCTGCCTCTTTCTGCTTTTCCCACTAAAAAAGATGGGACCTGACTTGACCTGGTTCATAAAGTGGTCTGTGACCACTTGGTTGGACACAGATGTGGGTCATGCCACAGAGAGTGTAGCATTTCATTAGTGCCATTTGTCCCAAGGGTCTGCAAAGCTGAAGTAGGTCTCAGTTACCTTAATCCTCTGTCTTGGGACATTTGACCCCTCTCAGCAGAATTCTCTCTCCTCTTTTCTGTAGTTCTTTTTGCCCATTGATCAATAGTTATAGTTAGTGTCACTGATTTCTCACCATTAAATGCTGAAGCACACTACAACTCTGCATTTATCTCATTATCTTTCATTTGTACCATTTTGTTCTCTTCTATCCCTCTGCCACCTTCATTTTCTTTCTCTTCTCCTCCTGTGAGTTTCCTCTTTCCAAATGCTGCCTGAATTATCAGTGCAGTGTCTGCTGCCAACAATACTATATGGATATCCTTTGTTCTTTACAGACACGTCCTCTCTGATCTCCAGACTGGTGTCCTTGTTGCCTTCTTCCCTGTTGTGCTTGGCAGACTACAGCAAAACTCCAGCTGGGAGCCTGATTTAAGTATAACACCATGCTTATTCGTTATTCTTTCACTCTGGTTGCAACTCCAACATTGTACTGGCTATTGCCTTTTTTTTTTTTTTTTTTGTAGCTACCCTGAGCCTGAGAGATAGAAGTGGGGTGTTTCTACACAATAATCCTATTATCTAGTGAAGTTTTATATGCCCAGTTTTATATACCCAAAAAATGTTTTTGGTGGACAGCATTTCTCTCATATCTTTCCTGGCTGTTCAGGAATGCTTCAGATCTCTTCTGTGCTTAATGTCTGCTGAGTGCTTACCCTGGAAATGGGGCTGCCAGAGAGCACAGAGAGACGGGAGATGTCCAGGTGCCTCTTCTCAAACTGAATTAAATTAAAATACAAAGGATGTGTATGGAAATGGCATATAAATCACTCAGACCCTTATCAAAACCTGTTCTCCCATTGCAGTTAATTAGAAAATTAAAAAAAGATAGGCCTGACAAAGCAAGCTCTTTAATAAACCTAATCACACCTCTGCTGCTTGGTAAAGGTGATGTATAGGAATTCTGAAATTTGCCTAATTACATTTGGATTCAGACGTGTCTTGTTTCCCTCTGCCCTTAGCTTGCTGCTACATGACTTCTAAACCCAGAAAACTTATCCATGGGTGGGATGTGGCTACTGAGGGCATTCTGAAGCTAAGGAAGAGGTAAAGGAACGTGTGCCCTCTCAAGTACATAAACACACATGTATGTATAAGTATATATACAAATGTCCATAAGTGTGTGCATATCAGTATATGTCTGTAAGGACTGTGTGAAGCACAGGACAATGGATGCCAGCCTTGTTTTCAGGCAAGTGAGGTTGGTGGCAATCAGATGGTAATTATTTTATTTTTACAGACTCTCTAGGTATCTCTGCCACCTGTTGCTCCCAAACACTCAGGAAAGTGGTCCACATCTTTTTTTGGAGCAGAAATGACAAGGGAGGAAGAGGTCAGAAAGGTTGATAAGAAGGTGTTACAGTCTCTAAATGACTTGTGGCTATTGAAACACAGGTCCTCAGTTAGAAGGTTAAATGAAAAAAAACTTGCTGGGAGCAGTAATGAGGGCTTTGCTTTTTCATCATCTGAAAGAGGATCCTGGCCATGAATGGTTGATTTGAACTGGTACCAATATAAGGAATAAATTTGTATTGATACTGACATTATTTTTAGCAACACTGACAAGGACGATAATAATAACAACAACATTATTATAACAGTAAACTTGTGACAAGCACTTTGTGTGCATGTTACAGGATTTGAGGCAGGAATTGTCTTTGTGAAAGGCCATGTAAGTATTTAAATATCAACATGACTTTTTAAACTAATGTGACCAGAAGGAGGAATGTTCACTTGATACAGTAGATAAAGTTGGTGATTATTAACAAAGACTGCAGGACACTTTAAACAAAACAGAGACCTGTTTGCAAAATGTTGACAACAGTAAGCAATGTTAACAATGTTAACCCCCAACTCCATTTGTTTATTGTTACCTTAGGTGTAATGAATGCTGTGTAACAGCAACGGTAAACCCTTCTTTAAAATGATTTGCCCGTAATCATGCAGTTAGAATATGCTGAAGAAATAAGCCTGCCTCATAATATTTAAAAGCTTGCTTTTGGTAGAAATATGTATTTTGGAAGAAGTCTCTGGTATTTCTAATTGCACTTTGATTTCCTTTTTGTGTACACTGATAGAATCCAGTCACATTTCCCCTATTTTTTAAAAATTAACAAAGGCAGGACAGTGGCATTGTTTTGTCAATTCTTCATGGCCTTTGAAGTTTAAAAATGATTACAAAGACAAAAAGAAGTTCCATAGGAATGTGTTCCTAACAAGAGTTAGACTTAGTTAAAATAACTGTTGGTGTTGGTTTGACACACCTTGCTAGAAACCACACAAGTGTTATAGCAAGGTAAAGAAACAATTTGGTTCTTTAGCATGAGAAATACCCATTTTCTTGATGTAGATCAAATTAACCATCTTCTGTCTATGCAGTAGCACTCTGTTACCTCTTACTCTAGTAAAATTGAATGTTGTGTCAAGATAACAAGTACAGACTTCTTGAGAAAGAGCAAAGTACATTCTTCAAATGTCTATACTCTTCAGACAAAGTCTATGAGAAGCAAGATGGTCTATTGCTCACATTATCATCTGCTCCATCACAATGAAAGAGAATTCTGTAAAATGGAAAATGAAAAGGAATTGTAAAGGATAAAATATTTTAT
This sequence comes from Vireo altiloquus, assembly GCA_013396875.1. Taxonomy (NCBI): domain Eukaryota; kingdom Metazoa; phylum Chordata; class Aves; order Passeriformes; family Vireonidae; genus Vireo; species Vireo altiloquus. The sequence goes on along the minus strand of VZRF01000391.1, from coordinate 336,701 downwards.
AAAATATATTTTAAAAATACAGCAATAAGAAAAGCAGACAACTTTGTAATCTTAAAATTTTCTTTTTTTTTTCTCCAATATATTGAATAGATCTCCTTTACACTTAAACTGACATAATATAGTATTAGTTATGTGGGTTTTGGCATACAATAAGTATAAATTTCTCTCAGTAGAAGACCAAAACATATATTTTGAAATCCAAGTCCTTTAAACAGTAAGATGTATAGTAAAGGCCATATTTCAGATCTTTTTTCTATATTCATTTTTGCTAAGTCAGGAGACCAGCGTATTTTTGTGTCTGGAAAATAGAGCAGATGTTGTTTCACCCACACCTAGATATGTCAAGTTTAAAAAGAAGCAACTGGAAGGGAGAAACTTGAAAGATTTAAATTCAAATTAATACCAGAAAGAAAGAAGTATTACTTTGTCTATTGCTTTGGAGCACATGGCAAATCTCTAGAGATGACTGAGATAAATTTCTGCAGGGAAAATGTCATTTGTCACTGTTTCTGACCTTTTCTCCCCTTCTTTCTTAAAATCCCTTTTTAATATCACATTGAAAAGCATAGAGAGTTTATTCCTCATGGTAGCAGACTAGCCTGCACTCAGTACAGCCCCACAGCACTCAGAGGAGCACCTTGAAGTACATGGTTTTAGTCATTCATTTGCTGCTAGCAGGCAAAATTGATAGTTTTATTTTACTAAGAAAAATGTTTTTCTTGATGCGTGCCATAAATATACCACTGTTGGAACAGTGCAGTCCTCTTAGGAACAGAAAATATTTGGCTCATCTTAATTGCAAGAGTGTGATATTTTTTCTTGAGATACAAATAGGACTTGGTCCTCAGTATCCCATTACAAACTATAAAAACTGCAGCTTTAAGTGGATTGATTTCTCTGCATCTTAAAATACAACCTCCTGACAGAAAGGTGGCTGCTTCTACCGACCTGGAAACAAGCCTACCTAATTTTAATAACTGCCTGTATGTGTATAAGTGTTTCAGTTTTAATATGCTGCCTCAGGCCTTGAGGTTCATGTTTTGCTTATAGACTTATTTTTCTAATTGCTGAACAGCAGAAACTTTCTGTGATTCACTTGGAGTGGGTAAATGCTTTCAGAATAGGTTTTTGTTATGAGTAATGCTTTTAGAGCTGCACTTAAGACAGCAGTCACATTAGGGTTATAATTGCTTAATTCATTATTTTTTTTCTTTTTTTATAGCATAAATTTTCATAAAGTGTAAGTAACTGCAGGTGAAAATCAGGAACAAAACCAAAACAAATCCCAACATCCTTTCTCTGGACTATATGAAAAGTAAAATACTTGAAAGCCTTTAGAGTTGTTTGCAATAGTGGGCTTTGGATGTAAACGCCAATGTTAAGCATTCTGTGTCTGTTTTTTAAGTGTATTTTGTTTAGATATAGGTAAAAAATAATCTTTGAGCTGTAAGTCTTGCCTTTTTGCAAGACCTTAAAAAGGAGCTGCCCCCCTCAGTTTGCAGCAGATACCACTCCGAAAGGCAGTCCTGGCTTCTTTCCAGTAAAGCATTTAGGAGGATGACAAAGAAATCTTTACATCTACTAGCAAGGCCAAAACAAAAAAGGAACCCCCCCAGCTTGTGTCAGTGTATACCCTTCACATCCATGCCTTCAGGACTTTGTGTAGGTTTAAATTCTTAGCAACTTGAAACAAAACACTGCTTCATTCAGGCTGTTGTGGGTGACAGACTGTCAAGTAGCCAACTTGTATGGTGCTTCTGAATCCTTTGCACACTGAACACACAGAGCTGCTGAGGAAGGGGAGTTGTTCTGCAGGATTCCTGGAGTTTTTGATGAAAAAGGCACAGTCATTGTATTTAATAACTTTCTATGGCTGTGGATTTTGTTTTGTCTTTTTTTTCTTTTGTTTTGTTTCATTTATGTTTGGGATTTTTGTTTCCTTTTTTGTTTGTTTTTCTTTTTAATAATAAGTGTACCTTTTACTCTAAAGCAGAATGACCTGCTGGAAACAACATATGGTTTTCTTTATATGAGACACAAGATGTGGCTTATTATCTCTAAAGATAAGGGATACACCATCAACACTGTTTGGGAACGTAAGTGAAAGTCTTCTATGATAGCAGAAGATAGAGAGCTGCAGTTTTTTTTAATCAAAACTCCTCTGCCATTGCTTTTAAAGCCTAGGAATGTTCTTGTGAGTAGAACAGAGAACAGCCCTCTTGCATAACAAAACTAAACTTACATGTGACATGCATGATTGTACCTTTCTGATGTAGGTTTTCACCTTGGACAGAAATTATATATATGTACATATATATATACACATATGCATATACGTATATGTACACAGATTTGAGCCGCACATGGGAATATTTTGAAACTAAAGGAAGCTGCAATGAAACACATTAGTAAATCAGATTTCATTTCCTGTAGCTGTCTACTGCTTCCCTTTGGTCTTTAATATCATCAACACAATGCTTGCCATGACTTAATGCATGTCTGTGCCTCAATTACTGATATTTACAGAAACATTTTCTTCCATTACTTGGCCACGCTTGTGGCAAACACCACTGGCCGAGACTTTGTGGCTCCTGCCAGTCCAGGATCTGCCTTTAATTTCTTGTTTCCAAAAAAATGCCAGTCCGGGGGACTCCTCAACCTGTGCCTGCATTTTCTTTTCAGTGCTCTGAAAGTCTCAGAACAAGTTCCTGTATCTCACCATCTGCCAGAGAAACACACGTTTCCATCTTTCGGAGCCCCAGTAAGATCAGAATCCCTTTTCTCCCTTTTTCCCTAATTGTGAAGAGGCAGCAGCTGTGATCAGACTGCTCTGCCTGGGTCAGAACCCACTGCCAGCCCGTGGCTGCCCAGCAGAGCCATGACCCCTCTCCTGGGAGTCACCTCACTTCTCTAGAACACTCCAGTCAGGGGACATTTTATCAGGTTTTAAAAACTTTGCAGGAGGTAGTTCTGATGACTTGAAGCTCAGTATAAAATGCTTATCAAGAGGCAGATTGCAAGTCCAATTACTTGTTGATTAATTAATTTTCCTTAATTAAATTAATTCATTGCAATAGGAACAGCTGCTAGACTTCAAAAGGGTGGGAGTTATTGTAGTGCTGGAATATATTGAGTATTAACTCTTTGCTCTAGCACAGGACAGAGTGCACTTAAATATGTCCTGTGAAAATGAAAATGGACTGCATGCAAGACACGCAGTTTCCAAAGAAGCAATTTCTGGAAATTTCCAGGAGCAGGATATGAAAAAAAAAGTTGAAACAAAATAAGAATGTGGCATTTAAAATCCTTGCATTACTAAGGCAGTTTTCTCCCACCTCTGTAAAACAGTCTGCACTTCCCTGCTCATCCCTCTTTTCCTGAAAAAACCACTGGGTGAACTGAATCACAGAACTAACTAGGCTGGAAAGGACCCTGGAGATTATCAAGTCCAACCTGTGACCTAACACCACCTTATCAAATAACCATGGTACTGAGTGCCACTTCCAGCCTTTTTTTAAACACCTCCAGGGATGCTGGCTCCACCACCTCCCTGGGAAGCCCATTCCAATGTCCAATCACTCTTTATATGAAGAATTTTTTCCTAGTGTCCAGGCTAAACTTCCCCTGGTGCACCTTAAGGTTGTGTGCTCTCATCCTGTCCCTGGTTTCCTGGGAGAAGAGGCTGACCCCCACCTGGCTACACCCTCCTTTCAGGGAGTTAGAGAGAGTGATAAGGTCTCCCTTGAGCCTCCTGTTCTCCAGGCTAACCACCCCCAGCTTCCTCAGCCACTCTTCACAGTGGTTGGGTTCTGGACCCCTCATCAGCCTTGTTGTTCTTTTCTGGATGTGTTTGAGCATCTCAACATCCTTCCTAAACTGAGGACTGCACAACTGGACTTGATACTCAAGGTGTGGCCTCACCAGTGCCGTGTACAGGGGAAGAATGACCTCCTTGGTCCTGCTGGCCCCACTATTGCTGATACAGGCCAGGACGCCGTTGGCCTTCTTGGCCACCAGGGCACACTGCTGGCTCATGTTCAGCTGCTGTGGACCAGCACCCTCAGCTCTCTTTTGCTGTCCAGCCACTCTGTCCCCAGCCTGTAGTGCTGCAGGGGATTGTTGTGGCCAAATTGTAGGACCCAGCACTTGGACTTGTTAAATCTCATATTGTTGGATTCAGCCCATCTATCCAGCCTGGTCTCTCTGTAGAGCCCTCCTACCCTCCAGCAGACTGACACTTGCTCCCAGCTTGGTGTCATCTGCAAATTTGATGATGGTGGACTCAATCCCCTCATCCACATCTTCGATAAATATATTAAACAGGACTGGGCCCAACAATGATCCCTGGGAGACACCACTAGTGTCTGACCACCAACTGGACATGGCACCAATCACCAGCTGTATGCTCTCTCCAACATGCCTCCATGTTGCTGGGAGCTGACTACTTTCTCTTGGATTCCTTATTCCAACAGTCATCCAGGATGAGCTAAAACACACTTTTGAACCACCTGCCTCCTTTCTCCTGGTGACACAACACTTGTCAGTGCCCATCTCGCTCCTTATCCTTCTCTCACCTCCTCAGTTCCTGTCCCTCCAACTGCAAAGTACTCTGGAAGCCTCCTCAGGAACCTACATGTGAACTCAAACACCTTGTTCCTGGTGCAGGAGCAAAGGAGGGATAATCTTTGGGTTAAATTTGGCCTCTATTCTGCACCAGGGAATAGGGCTTTTCCAAAATGATTGTTTTCCTACAGATGATTTTCTTTTTCTGTGTGGGTTGTCTGTTTCCAACAAAACAGTCTCCATCAGAAAGGCTCTCCTTCTGAGGTGTTCATCACCTCAGTATGGGGTCTGTGATTTAGCAAGGACAGATTTTGGATGGCTTTTCATCTCTAAATGACAGGTCATTGATCAGGGTTTCTCCTGCATGGACCCTTGTTTTTATTTCACCACAGATCTGCGACTTTGCCTGCTGCCTGGCCAGGGGACCCTGGCATATTACTTTATGTCTGAGACCGTTCTTATTTTAAGCTTTTCTTGCATTTCAAATATTTATACAACATCTCTCAGGTGAATTTGTTCATGCTGTCTTGGGTAGCATCTCCACCTCCTTTACAAAGGCTCTTTATGCAAAATTCCTCCCTGGGGAAAATCCCCCGATGCTGAGGAAATTCTGAGCTCCCTCTGCAGGTTTTACTTCAGTTATAATATGGATTTGATCCATCTCCTGTGCAATGACTGTCGTGATCGGGGATGCCTTTGTGAATACTTTTCATGCTCAGCTGTTTTATCTGATTCCTCCTTGGAGAGCATCTTTGCTGCTCCTCAAAGCTGTATTCATTCTGACAGTCTTTCCAATACCATACCCTGGGGAATTTTAATTTTCAATTGTCTCGGTAATGGGTGTGTTTTAATTGCATGAAAATTTCCTCTTGTACATCCCAGCTCTTTTTGCTCAGTGTATGCACACAGGGAAGAACCCAGATTTCCAGCAAGTGCCAGTCAAAGGAACTGCAAAAACATTTGTGTCCTGAAAATTTTCCTCCAGTTCCTGCATACCCACTCATCCAAATCCACGTAGGCTCTAAATGCTCTAGAAAAATCAGCAAATGAGATAAGAAGAAACAGCATGTACTTTCAGTTTCCAGATGAAGTCTCAGGGAGAAAAAATGGGTTTTTTATTGCTAGAATGTATTTATAATCATTAAAAATGCCAGTAGGAGGCTGAAGAAATTTGACTGAATTTCTGTTGCAAGAGGAGAAAACAGCCATAAGCAACCCAGAAGTCCTTTCTTACCTCATCAGAGTATCACTTTCATGGTCCACAAATTCTGTATTCAGACTCTGGGAATCTGATCTTCCCAGTCAAATGTCACAACTAATTTATTCCCACAATTTCGCTTTTAATAGCTTTTTTTTTTTTTTTCTCAGCAGCCAAACAGTGCAACTTCACTTTGTTTGCACTGAGTGGCTATTAAAGGGGTAAAGGCTGGTTTTGGTAATTTGCTGAGAATCACTGGCATGGGGTCAGAGCTGGTGAGGGACAGATTCCTTTGGGTTTCCAGAAGGAGAAAAGGAGGTCTGAAAATACAGAAGCAGGGCTGGGTCCATCAGCAGCAGTTATCCTATAGTGCTGTTTATGCAGCCTGATCAGCTGTAAAATTTTGGGCAGTGGTTTTTTGAGGCTATTAACCTTTGGTATCTAAAATGTGAACTTGAGCTAAGTGTTTAAATGCCTTTGATGCCCAACGGAGGAAACAGGCATAACTGGGTCAGATTAAAAGTATACACTGTAAATGTCCAAGGATAAATCCCTCTTGCTGCTATTTTCACCAGTAGAGAGTCCATTCTTGTGCAGAAAATAAAAAGCCCACTCTAGCTGTGAAATAATCCCTGTCTGTTTATAACTATATCTATTTTATAAAGATGTCAGAGAATGAATTCTCTCTTCCCTGGACTTTTGGCATAACTGTTGTGCATGATTGGTCATATGACCAATTTTGAGTGATCACTCAAGCATTTAAAAGAACAGTTTATGGAAAATGAGATGCTCTGATGAAGAATACCCTTAGGATAGAGAGCTGACATAAACTGAACAAGCAGTCCAGCTCAGTCTCACCAAGCTGTGCCAACCCCATTTAACCCCAGAAGGTTGTTAAATTTGGGATCAGGAGAACTGTGGCTCAGGGTTGTTAACCAAAGCTAATGCAAGGTGAAGTGGGGTGTCAAAACCAGGAATCCGGAACACAGTAACAAGATTGTGTTAGAGAGACAGAGACAGATCCACTTCAGCCCTTCTTTCACTGTTTTGCCAAATGTAAACATTGGGCTGAAATTTTTCTTAGTTTCTCAACCCTTTGCTCTATGCTAGTGCTCCCCCCCACTTTGCTTCTCTGTCCTTCTTTTTCACTGGTTTCTTTCTGTGGTACAGAAAGATCACAAAGAGACTGAGCAGGTGGAAATCATCTCAGCTTTTCTGGTCTCTTCAGTCCTTCTGTGGTTTATAAACAGGCATTCAGTAAGGCTTCTCGAGGAACCTGACACAGACCACCCATCAAAGCCAAGTTTCTGTGTAAGTTCAGACAGACTCCTGCCCCATCCAAATCTTGCTGTGGGCTGGGTATCTCCCTTTGAGCTGCCTGCTCCCTGGCACAGGCAGAGTGCAGAGTAACCATGGGATGCTGTTTGTGTAAGTCTCACTCTCCTGTAGTCCCTGCTGCTGGGCACAGGCTTGGGCAGTAGTCACAGGAGTCATTTCTAAGGCACTTTCATTTGAGGTTGTCCCAGTTAGTGCAGACACCTTTGGTACAGCTGCCAAAATTCAGCAGACAAGGAGAAAATAACACTGACTCTCTTAATTATCGTGGGAGACAAATCCATAGGGCGATTTTTCATTTAATCTTTATTCTGTCTTTTGTATTACCCTCATTGAACCTGATGGAAAATGCAGGCATTCTGCTCAATTTAAAACCAGGCAGCTGGATTTTAGCCTATAGACACAGAGGTTGGAATAGATGCCTTTGCATCCTGAATAAGTCTAAACCCTTTTGCATTCAATTAAAATGTTCTTGTTGATTTTTTTTTTTTAAATGCAGTTTGTGAAAGACATGCAGACATTAGAACCACATATAGGAATTCGAATACTTATCTCAGAAAGGTTTTGTTTTACGTTTTTTTCTTATTTTTAATTTGTTTTGAAAAACAATTTAGTGTTTTATTGGTATTTAATGAGTCTAAATTCAGCTTTTTACATAAAGTGAAGTTTCATGGAGCTCAAGTGGAGCATTTCTATTTTGGGAGACTTAAACTACTGGATGTCAGCTTCAGGCAAGTTTCTCCTCATATTCCTCTTGGATTTTTTATCACTTTTTCTATATCTCCTCTTTAAACAATTTGTCTTTTTCATAGTCCTTCTGGTTTTTCGTAGCCTTAAATGTAAAATAATTTTTTGTTTATTTCCTCCCTTGATAATTAAAAACACCTAAATATTTAGCTCAAGTGTGTGTAGTGGATCCCAAAAGTTAATACAATTAATAAATCTGTTGACAATTTCCATGTTTCACCTTTTCCTGGGATAGCATTACTTTGTCTGTCATCTCCGGCGGCCATAGGTTTATATGGCACTTAGTCTGTTGGAGCTGAACCAGTGCAGTACCTTCAGCATCGACACTGGGACAAACCTCTCTCTGCACCATTTCAAGTGCTTTCTCCTTTTCTCTTTCCTGCTTTACGTTGTTTCACAGCTCTTCTGCTCCTGACTAGGAAACTGGCTGCCTCTTACTTCATCCATGGCAAAAAGGAGAAAGGGAATGGGTTAGCTCAGTTGGCTGAAGTTTGATTCCTCTTAACTGCGGAGGGAAAAGCAGTGCTTATTTTGTTTGAAAAGGTAGTTCCAGGTTAAAACCATCCCTTGACAGCCGAAGGGGAGTTCAGCTGACAACAGTCTTCTGTATCAGTGCTTGCTGTCCAACCCTCTGTGGTCAAAGGAGAAAAGTGAGTAATTCTCCTAATCCTGAAGGAAATATCTAAAACAGATGATGAAGGCCCCCAAGTTAAACTGGTGTTAATGTCTGGTGTTATGTGAGATCATATCACCTCTGCAGTCTTTAACTGTCTTACACAGAGGTTGCATTGTAGAGGAAATTTTAAAAATAGTAACTTCAGCAGCATTTCAGCAGGTACAAATTCCCTCTTCCTGGTTACCTTGTTGCTCAGTGTTTGAATTTCTCTAGGGCTAGACAAGGAGTTTCATTTTGCCTAAGGCAAATCTCTCTGTGCGGCTCTGGTGCCTGCTAGTGCACTCCTGTAATGCCACCTAGAAGATGTTGATGATTTTCCTCTCAGCACACAGAGTTCATTTCCTTCACCGTCTGTCTGAACTTTGTCCAGACTGAATCAGAATGCTGTCTGCTTTGCATTTACCATCCATGGTTCCTACAAAAATGATATTTTGAGGCAAAGTTCACTCAAAATGTGGCACTCAGAAACTTTTATGGAAATTGTCAAAACCACTATGGACCTCTTCCCTAGAGGACTCAGCCTAAATGCTCATGTTATATTGGAGCCTTTCAGACAAGTGCTTCTCATGCATAGTGCTGCTTGCTGTAAAGAAGTCACTAGAGAGAAGGAAAAAGCTGAACTGAATTCTGTCTGGGTAGAGTATGAAGGAGCCCTACTGATTTTATATGTTTTAAACAGCGTTTAGCTGAATACTGCTGCCAGAAATGTGTTCCTCAGGATGGTGGAATAAAATCAAGTTGAATTCTTATTTCTCTGGCTGAAGGGGCACCTGGTACTGATGGCAGAGAAAAGAAAATACAGATGAACATGGATTATACTTTTGCCTTTAAATTTGAAGCTGGGCATTTTGAACTTGCTTTTTCTATTACTTGGAGTTTGCTATAATTAATCTGCTCTGAAAAAAAAAAAACCAAACAAAACAACCAAAAACCCAGCTTATTGTTTCTAGGCATGAAGAGCATCTGCAGCATCTACAGGGAGTGACTAAAGTAGCACCTGTATTCCTGATGAAGTCTGAAGCCAACAAGAAATATATTTTCCAGCTCAGCCACTGACTTGAAGAAGCATGGGAAAATGGAGCCAAAGAGAGGTTAAGTAGGGATAAAATACATTTTTAAAGCACTTGATAGGCGTGTAAATGCTAATGGGAGATTGCTGCATGGCCGGTGGCTTAGGTGGCTCCCTCTTGCTTTCTGCCTGTCACCCCCCTGTGAGAGGGCATCTTGCCACTGCTCAGGGAGCAGCTGAATATCCTCTTGCCTCCAGATGCTTTTCTCTGCCTTGAGAGTTGAGACTGGAAAAGTAGAAAACTTTATGTGCCTTTTGGACAGAAGAGCTCATCTCTTGCCAGCAGCTCATGATATGCACTACCTGACTGGCCCTGTACAGTGATATTCTTCTCTAGAGGAGCCGGGGAAGTTGTTTGACCTAAAGCTGGCCAGAGGAAACATTTCTCAGGTTCTGCAGGTGTCTGTATTGCTCTTGGCTCTGTCTGTGCACAGCTGTAACCATCTCTGTTTTTCAGAAGGGCTGCTTTAATTTAGAGGGGTGAGACTGGGAAGTCAGGTTTCAGTGTGGACTCAGATATGGACTGACAAATTTTGAGGTCTGTTTTAGGTTCCCCAGCAATGTGCCCCTCTTGAGTATGATCCTGTCCAGACTGGATGAGCTGGTCATCCCCTTGGTTCTCAAGGGTTAGCTGGATGACCCAAAGATATTTGTGTTTGTTTCTCTCTTAAACACCCACAGAAAACTCATAGCAGGCCTCAGAGTCGACACACTGTGAACACTGAAGGCCTATCCTCCTATTATTCAGGCAGCAATTTGGAAGAATTTGCATATTTGTCCAGACTGGCATATATCTGGTGAGCTCCAGACACATCTTGAGCACACATGCTGGATGACTGTGCTCTGTAAGGACAGCAAAGCTAAAACTTGCTGTAGGCATCAGCCAGCCTCTGAGTGTGATGTGTGACCTGTTGGAGCTTAAATCCCCACGCCCTGAAAGCACAGGCTCAGTGTATATGCACACACCATCTATAGAACAGAACAGAATAGACACATCCCCAAAGCTTTTGATTTGTTGCATATGCTCTGCAGAGGGCTTATTCATGATTTCTTAGCAAATATTTGCAGCACCTAGCTGTGAAGGAATACTGGCAGGACAAAGATCGTGGGTAGAGACAGCACACTGTGCCAGATGAACAATCAGAGCTGAGCAGGCTTTCTCAGGCATGAGCCCTTCTTGGCTACTAGCATATATCAGCCAGAGCACAGGGACTCCTGGATGAGGATGCAGATTCCTGCACAAACACTCTGCATATTTGTCCAAAACAAATATTTAGTTAAAGGAATGTGAAAATAACTAATTAGATACCTGTCTATTTTAGCTCATGCCCACCACCAGTATAGCAAGGACTGATGTTACTTAAGTAACTTAATTCCTCTGAGTTTTCATTTCCTTTTTAAAAGCCTTCCCATATATTTCCTTTTGGTGCTTTTGTTATCAAATATTGTTTGCCAGATCCAGGTAAAAAACTCTTTTTAAAGATTATCTGTTTACAAAATCACATATTGATATTTCTGTATTCTTATCAGGAGGAGAAGGGTACTATGTATTTGCTCTACTTTATCAGCAGAATCATAAAGCTGAACATCAAGCAGCTGTTATTAAAGCTGAATAAATATGCTGGCAGTGCTGTGATGTCTTTCAGTTTGAAATCAGACTTTAAACTATTCAGCTGTTGGTTTTAATTTCGAGACCTCAGCTGAATAGAAATCTTTATGAAAATTTCTATATAAAGAATTCTAGACTCAAGTTCATTGACACTTAGTGACAGAATCCTCTAATACCTCTGACTTTACAGAGACAGTCAGCAAACAGTGCCTATCATCTCATGGAAATTGACTGTGTACCTAATTTTCATTGTTAATTACTATCGGTGAGTTAGGTGGCATATATGGAGGAGAGCCAGAATTCATTTATGTTAATTTTATCATCAGCTTTTTGTTCTTTGCCTCTGTCATTTAGAGATACCGTATCACACTGTACACCTTTTTCCATGAAGAAGAGGTAAGGAAAGAATAAGTAAACTATTATTTCTCTTTAGACAGGTCTTCTTTACCTTCAGGGATGCCACTGGTACCTGATTTTCCACCAAGTTTAAGGTCTCTCTAACCTTCTTTAAAGGCTGCTGTAACAGTAGGTGTCCATTTATGCACTGATCTCTTGGAAACAGTCCTTTTAGGAATCTCCTTATTCATTCAGGCTGTTCAAATAATTGCCTGTACTAATAAATGGATTATCTAGAGTGTGTTTCATTGCATGCTTGTGTCTCACATCCTTATAAACAAATCTGCTCTGGCAGGAGAAAAGTCAGGAGGCTATTTTTAACACATCTGAGCAATTGACTCCCCATGGTACTTAGAGGTTATATTTATTAATTTATCTTTTGAGCAGCCAGGCTGCATGTGAATTATGAGAACTGGGCGTGCTTCTCCATCTATGTATGGATATATATGCAGGTGATAGTTCAGCTTCATCTCAAGATGATACTTAAATATATATTCCTTCCTTCTTTTTCTCTTAAGGTTATTTTGTAAGAGAAAGTCTTTTTCTCTATACAAATGGAATTACCTGCACAGTAGTTTTTGGAAGAAGTCTCTAATCTTCCACATCCAAGGAATAAATATCAGTATTGGACAGCAGTTCTTATAATTATGTATTAACATGATATATTTCATTCTATTGTAGTGACTGCTATTATTTATAAAAATTGAAGTATTGCTAAAGCCAATAAAGCCAAAGTTGATTATTTTATAGTTTTCAGACTAATTCTCCCTCACATAATAATGACATTGAATTTATCCCAGCTGATCCCAGTATTCTGTAAAGGCCATGGAAGTATAGATCCTCAGGATTTTCTAAAATGAACAGAAGGATGTTGTTTACTCTCTCCACAGACCTGTGCCCCTGCTTTTTGGATAGAAGAGAGAAGCTCAGAAGCCTAAAACCAGGGCAGTTACTTTACCTGGAAGCTTCTCTATGTCTGCAAATATAATTTACTGGCATGAAGTGTAGAACAAAGCATGGAAAGAGATATTTATCACAAAGGATTTGCAAACCTTATAGGAAATAATAGAAACAAATATATGTAGGAAATGTGTAAACACGTTTAAGCAGCTGCTCTCCATCCATACTAGCTGTTGAAAGAATGTAAGAAAAAATTTAGGTATTTAAGTCATGGTTTTGGCTCACCTGTGTTGGATAAATAAGCATTTCATTTGGATGGAAATACCATCATTTATACTTACTGTGTGCACATTCCTCCCTTCTCCTCAGAGCTGATAAGATTATGAATTTGGCTTTGACACTTTCAAATTAATCTTACTTGACAGTCAAACAAAAAATATAATTTACGAGCTTCCTACAGAATGACAAAGATTATTCAGAACCATTTAATTGTTTTAATCAGATAATATCAAGATATTATAATATAAAATATGTTTTCTAACTGTAAATTAATAGAATGGCAGTTTGCATATTTTATATAGCTAAGCAAAGTGAGTCACACAAAGCAAGTATGATTTTAATCCTATTTGAAACAATATGCTCTAACTCAGAAAATAATGGGAAATTGAAATGATTCAAATTAATTTATGTGTTTTTTTAAAATCATTTTTATAATTGACATGTTCCTTTGTCAATTGGTTTTATTCCAGTTAAATTGTATTTTTTAAAAATATCTATTTTGACCAGTGCTCTCTGAAAAAAAATCCACTAGTTCTCAACTAGTGGAAAGAATTGCTGTGAAAGTCACACGAGAAATATTCAGAAATTTTCTTTGTAATCTTTTGTCATTTGAGGTATGTAAATGGTAAGTTAAGTCATCCAGCAGCTGGAAAAGCATTAGGGATTTGGATTTTAAACATATGTTTCAGTTTTTGCAGATATCCAGCTGAAAAACTGCCACCTCCTAGTACCCTGGAAGCCCTAGGATCAGGGTTTCTGACTTCAGAACCTTTGGAAATTTCTTGATGTCTTGGGACTTCCAGGGTCACCAGTCTAGGGTGGAAGATTCCTTGTCTGCCTGTATCTCCACAGAAAAAAAAATTAGATTTTTAAAAATCTGATTTGCTTCTCCACAGGATAGCTGTTCAGCAGGAAGTTAAAAAATGTCTAAGTTTTGTTCTTGTGAAGGACTTGAGAAGGGAGCCACAAAAGTTGGCAGTTACTGGGAGCTGAGCCATTATGTTGCCGGACCTAAAGGTTTCATTGGTTTCTGTTGCTTGCTTTGGGCTGTTCAGAGTTGCAAGGACACAATCAGTGGGCAGGCAGTGAGCTGTGTGATCGTAGGAAGTTCCAGAAGAGACCTCTCTGGGTGTGAGAGTGGGTAATCTGGAGCTCTGCTGATGGCCCCTGTCTGAGTGCAGGCAGCTTGTTCAAAGCCAGGAAATGTGGAACATCTTTTGTTTCACTGAGAGCACTCAACATCTCGTTATCTCTCGATAATAGAACCACAGCAGCAGCAAATTTGGCTGAGGCACCCAGAAATCTGTAGTAACTTTTCCTGAGAACTCCTGGAGGCTGAGTAAGCTCTGACAGATGAACAATCATGATGTCTATCTTCCAGCAACGTAAGATCAGGCCACACAGTTTAACCTTGTTTTTGGCAATAAGCAGTAAACAGAAAATTACCATGACTTCAGGAATATCTCTGACACTTCCATACAGTGTTCTTTTAATAGTATCATAAAGAGACTAAGGAGATCTGAATTAGCTGAAACTACTGCAAAGTGAAAGCAGAACTGCAGAGCACACCACACTGAGAGACAGCTCGGTCATTGTCATTCACTATCACACCAGGGGACCGTGCAGAGTAAAGTACTTCAATGGAGTGATGCTGTTCAGTATTTTCATGAATGACTTCAATGAAAAAAATAAGAGTGTACCTTGCAGGCACAGAAATCGCTCTGAAAGAATTAGAAATCCAAACTACCTGGATAAACTAGGGAAAATTCTCACAAAATATATGAGGAAGTTGAGTGTACAAATGCTTCAAAGAAATTGCTCCGTGATTTGATAAGAACAAGTGCAAGATGGAGCAAGATGTTGGACTGAATAAGGGCAAGATGGGGAAAACTGATGTAGAAGATCACCTTGTTATCTAGTGATGTATGTACTGAACGTGACTCAGCAATGCTCTGCAACCAGATGCACATTGTAGTGAGATATACAGAAAAAAAGCATATGGTCTGAGATGGTAAAAATTACAGAAAGCATAGAGTTCAGAATATTTACAAATTAAAAACTTTAAAAAGTTTTTATACTGCATCCAAATTAATAAAAGCCATCTTATTTTAGAGCATGTTAGCTCAGCCCAGTCAGGAGTTCCTGTGAGACATGTCATCTCAGGGTACTCCCTCATGGGCATACACTTCTGCTGCAGGGAGAGCTGTAGTGACTTCACAGCTGCATAGGTTTTAATCCTGCAGTCAAACGACCATGAAAGACTCAAACCTCACTTCATGTGTAGGGAAACCTCTGCACAATCAGCATTACAGCAAATGCCAGACAAGTCTGTGGATTTACCAATGGCAGATGTAGCAGATCACAGCAAACATGACCTGCACAGATGCAGGGCAGCTTTCCAAAGTGTTTCACTGAAGCCTTGGAGGTTGCAGTACTGGGAGCATATTTGACAGAGTGTTTTGAGAGAAATACAAACTATGTGCACAAAACACCAGTGAATATTTGAATAAAAAGGTCACAATTTATTCTTGAGATTACCCTTTTGTCTTCAAGGTTCAAGTCTGGTGTCTTCTGGCAGACAGGAAAGGATGGACATAAACAGGATACTCCAGAATAGGTTTAGATTAAGTATTTAAAGAACTTCATCACTAAAATGGGTGGTCAAGCACCGAAGTTTTAGCAAAATGTAAATGTAGTGCTTATGGACATGGTTTAGTGGTTTAGCAGTGCTCTGTTAACAGCTGGACTTGATGATCTCAGAGGTTTCTTCCAACCTTAATGATTCTATGATTCTCTGACCCTCTGCTGATTGTTTCCTCATTCCTTGCAGAGCCTCTTTAGAAGCATCAGTAGGTTTTTTCCACACTAGCAAAAGGATTAAATTCTCCCTCTTTTGATTCTCTATTCTATTGTAACATTTTATGTGTGACAGACTGTTCAAAATCTTGTCTTTGATTATTCAAACACAAGGAGTCTGGGGAATAAGAGGATTATTATCAGAAAGATTACACTATGCTTACCTTCTTTTTTTTTCTTGAATGTGTTAGACATAATTCTCTAAGCATATTTTTTGCACTCTATGAATATGTGGAATGTTTTAGATTCGTTATATACTAATTTTATAAAGACGTAATTTTAAATATTATGAGAAATTGTTGAAAAGAAGTGGGAAAATATGTAAATTATTAAGCAAAAATTAGGGAAAATAACAAAGACTATTAATAACCCAGCAAACTCTGGTCCATACAGATTTTATATCCACCAGTTAGACAAAACAGCAAAGTAAACAGAATAAGGGCATTATCTTAAGCTATTGCTGTTCTTCCAGTGTTGAGGCACCGGGTATTCAACTCATGATAAAATAGAGATTCCTGCATTTTATTTCTATTGAAGGTTTGTTGAAGAAGTTTTTATGTCTTCTTCAGTTCATAATTCAATGAAGCAAATAGGCAATTTGAAGTCTTCTGAGGTTCTGACTATTTAAACTCACAGGATACCTATCTAAAGAGGTTACTGAATGAATGCCCATAGAGAGTCTCTACCCTCTTAAAAGGATCAATTTCCTGCCCCAGCTGATTGCTTCTATCTTCCAGCATAGTTTTTGCATCCTGCTTGCTTAAACATCACAAAAGATTAATGTTTACAGTATCAGCATTTCACTGTTCATTTCCACAGTTACTTTTTTTATTCTAATTGATCCTTCTGTAATAAAAGTGCACCCAGGACATTCCCACCATGTGTGTACATACTGAATGGAGTTTTTGCTGTTTTCTTAAAATGAAATTATTTTTTACAGTGGGTTTGTGCTTTAGACCAGTTATACATGTGTACGTTGCAGATCTTTTTACTTCAAAGAAGCAATTCTGAATATTGTAAAAAATACTCTATTATGCCCTTGATCTTTATTATCAGTATCTCTTTCATGTTGCTAAAAACTGATTACTTTTGGATGCAGTAAAATCAATTTATTTTTTCTTTGAGAGCTAAGCTTGAAAACACTGGAAAATGCAATGCAAATGTTTCTAAATTTGTAACAAAAAAGAAAGGCTATACTTTTACTGAATTGTTGTTTGATTTTAAACCCTTATTTAGCATCTCTGCCAAGACATGTATACTAGAAGTCAACAATAATTCCCAAAGGAAAGTTGATTTCCCAAGGTTGTCAAAAGCATTTGTATTTATGAAGGGAAAAGCACAGAGACCAAAGTTTTCCGCAGACCGAGAATTAAATCCATACATTCAAAACTTCTTGTGTGATGGTATTGTCATCCTGTTTCACGTTATAAGGAGGATTAAGAATGTTTGTTTTGGAAAATTGCCTCTGAGGATTTTATTTCTGTGAAAGCAAAGGCATTGTTGGGGTTGAATCAGCATCCTATGCTGGTTGAAGTGTTGAAGTAATATTACATGAGTCATTCAAGATGAATTGCTGTGGTTTTAGAGAGGAACTCTTGGTTGTTATTGTAAAGAAGCTGCACTTGCGTGCATCACATTTTGAAAGTAATTGCTTACTTTGTGTAGCTATTAATGCCAATTACTTTGCAGGAGCTAACGTGACAGGCTATTTGTTATCCTTGAAGGTATGAAGTGGAAAGTTCAATATGTCAGCTGATAGCATTTTTCTGAAGTATTTGACAATTCCCTACTTGCCTTCGTAATTCTGAAGCTGACTTAGGTAACATTTTATTTCTTAGTATTTCGGCCTAATCTTTGGTGGGCGAAGCCTGTTTGAGTGTCATGTGATGAACTGTGGATAGAAAATTTTCACAGAAAGCTTGCATTTTTCAACTTTTTATTATATTTGAGTCCCAGTAAATTTTGTTTTGTTTTGTTCTATTCTATATTTTATAGACATGGTAGCTCTCAAGTGCTATAGGTAAAGACCCAGAATTAGGCGTTCTTTTACCAAAATTGAAAGCAAAGTTCCATAAAAGGATCAGGCAGGTTCTCTGATTTTCCTACGTTTAGAAAGGCTTTTTTGTAGAAAAATGCTTAGTGTATGAAGGCTTAAGATGACTGATCTGTTTGCCAAAAACCTTGTACATACTGTAGAATGAAAAAGCAGTTCCTTTCTCTCCCTTGTCTTCAAGGTTACCTTGCTAAGGGTATATATGCATGTATTTGGATGTATGGTTTAAAGTCACTCACAGTATGTCTGAGCAGGATTGACTTGGAGATTAGTTTTTCTTAGCACGTGGGAATGTTTATTGCCCTGAACTCCAGAGGCCAAGTGCTCTGCACATAGCTCAAACAGAGGCCACTTCTGCATGTAGGGCAGATATGCCAGACACAGCAGAGAGATACAGGAACATAATGTTAGTCATGCCAGTGTGAATAATACCTGTGACTGTACAAAGAAGTGCTCGGGAATAATTGGTATGTGAAAAAGCCAAGGTAGTCAATGAAAGGGAATGGAACTGAAGTGAACCGACTTTTCCATTTCTCTAAATATTAGAGAGATTCAGATTCTTATTAAGGAGATTAAAAGCCTTATGGGAAATAAACCTCATTCTGGATGCATTCTTTCTTGTCAACCCACGTGATTATTGATAGTGAAGTTCCAAAGCCTGCTGATGACAGAGGTACATGACTCTACACTCTAGATCATCTGAAACACACGATGGAAAAAAGGCATATGTGATTGAAGAATAAATTTCCACAATGATGCTATTTGCATCTGCAGAAAATTGTTTATTTTTCATATTTATTCAATAGAATATGTGTCTATTTGTACATATTTATATAAAACCCCCTCATCCTAAAATGCTTCTTTATTAGAATAGCTTGTAATTAATAACACATTTTTGATCTCTTAGGTTTAAAAACCATAGTAGTGCAGTTCAGCTAGAAAACAAAATACAAGTAATTTATTTGATCTAAACAAAAGGGGCCTAAGACCACAGTGTTTGCTGCAACCTGTGCCATTATCATTCCTGTGTTAAGAGGCAGCTGATCCATTAAAGTGTGAACCAGGAGGTTCACTTCTGCAACTGTACAAACAGTTCTTTTGCTTGAAAAAGCAGTTGTTTATGGAACTGGTTATTTGCTTTTGTGCACATGTAAAGCATTTTATCTTCCCCACAAAATCTAATAGCAGCACATTTCATTGTAAGGGATGCATAATCCCAGGCTCTTTGCAGCCTTCTCAGGTGAAATGCGTGAGATGGGAAATGTCAGGATCAGGAAAGAACCTTTGCCTGTATTATATACCCTTCAAAGCATTATATCTTCTAAAAAGTACCCTTCATACACCAAGTCTAAGCAGACTGACAAAAAAAAAGGTAAAGCAGAACCTAATCTGACAGTGCAGACACTTCAAGTACCCCTGAAACATGGGTTAAGGAGTGCATGGACAGCTCTCCACATTAACTGCAATCAAGCAGATCCTGGCAGCCTTTGAAATATCTGTACCAAGATTGAAGCTGGCGTGTTGGTGCTCTCAACCACGAGAGGTGAACTGTGAAAATGCTTGGTAAGAGGATCACACTGTATCTTACCAATTAAAAAATAAAAGCTCCAGAAGCCAAGGATTTGTGATGTAAAGCTGAGGGATTTGCCATGTTTTGGTGTACTGCAAAGGGAGCTGATGTGCAGTGCCTATCATTGTTTGGATGGGAAACTTCCAACAAGCATTTTATGAGAACTGTTGAAGAAGGGGTTGCACATCCAGCTGCTACTGCTTTTTTTAGGTATTAATTTGTCATGCATAATTTCCTATTATTTCTTGTCATAACATATTCTATTAAGTTATTTTAGGATATAGGTTGTGACTACAGCTGGCACCCTATGTCACATTATATCACATCAAGTAGAAGCATAAGGTAAATGCTTGGTTTGAGCTTCTAATTTTTTCACAAATGGAACAGTTATGACTATTCAGGTGCATGAAATGTACAGGGTAAGTAATGTACAAAGTGGCTTGTGCCTTTTAAAAGGGTGGAAAACTGAAGAGCTTTGGAGGGTCGTAAGCCCCCAGGGCTATATCCCAGTGCTGTCACCATGTCTCTATGGAACCCTTGGCTTTGTCCCAGTATGAGTGTAAATCTCCCTCTCTCCCAGGCTCAAGTCTGTTTTCCTTTTCCTGTGAGCCCTCTTGCTTTGGAGAAGGAAAGACAGATTGTGTTTTGAGCTCTGGAGGCTGCAAACTCAGCATGATCCTTTCCTTTGCCCCACTGCTGGACACAACAATACATTTGGATGGGCTCAGCTGCTTGTGGCACCTGAGCCTGGACACTTGGCCTTGCTCACCAACCGAGGGCATAAGGAGACAGGTAGGCATCCCTCACCCAGTTCCCGGCCAGGGAAATGTGAGTGTGTGAACTTGGGCTGATATTCCTTCATATCAGAGTGTTATATCAAATTTTCTCCAGTCTGGATTTAGACTGCGGCAAGGTTTTGGGAAAGCTCCAGCTCTCAGTGTTTGCCAAAGACACTGTCTCAAACAGAGGCCAATCTGAGACAGACACCAATCTGAGAAATATTGCACCAGGACTGGGGCTGCTATTCCTTAGCTGTCCATGGTGAAGTCACAGGTGCTGTCTCCCACCTTCTCCCCTTCTGCAGCCCTAATGTGTCAGACCTGGCTAAAACAAGAACTGCCAGACTGCTCCCCTGACTGATAGGTTTCTTTTCATCCAAAACACCTGAAGGAGAGATAGCCCCTGAGCAAGTGGTTTGCCTTATTAATTGTCTGATAAAACATGCACTTGGTTTCAACAGCAGTTGAATTCTTCAAGCAAGACTCCTCAACTGATGAACTTTTAAGTATATGTTTCCACATAGATCTCTGGAAATCAGGCACCAGGTGTGTTACTGTCCTGGTTTCAGCTAGTGTACAGTTAATTTATTCTCAGTATCTGTTACAGTGCTGTGTTTTGGTTTCAGAAGGAGAACGGTGTTGGTAACGCACTGATGTTTTGGGTTTTGCTAAGTTGTGTTTATCCTAAATCAAGGATCTTTTTTCTTGGCTCATTCTCTGCCAGGGAGGAAGTGTGTAAAAGAAACTGAAGGGAGCGTAGCTGGGTCAGGTGACCCCAACTGACAAAAGGGATATTCCACACCATAAAACATCATCCTCAGTATATAAAATGGGGGCGTTACCTGGAAGGGAGATCTATCTGGGTCTGGAAAGGGGGGGTCTGGCATAGGTCAGTGGGCAATATTGTGCATCTCTTATTTTTCCCTTTTTATTATCTGTATTTTAATTTACCATTTTTACTCTATTTTATTTCATTTACAATTATTAAACTGTTCTTATCTCAACCTACAAGTTTTAATTTGATTCTCATCCACCGGTGTGGGGGTGGAGAGAAGTGGGGACTGAGTGAGTGGCTATGTGGTGCTTAATTTCCAGCTGGGTTTAAACAACAAGAGTCACTGAGTTTGTCATCCATGCCGTCTGTGAGATATTTTGCTCAGAGATGATGACGTGGATGTGCCAATGGATCCCCAGACACCAGTAAAAGACCTTTTGTTTCCGGAGTTGCTACCAGCCACAACTCTCACCACTGACATTTTAATTCCCATGTATTTAGGGGCTATGAATAAATATAGGCTGGAAATTAGAAGCAATGAGGCCCTGTAACTGCCTTCCTGGAGAATTGATGGGAGCGAGTTAATTACTTTTTAGATGGAACAGAGCAAAAAAGGATTGGATAGTATGGGTGCCTGTGGTGTTTGTGGGTTTCGTTGCTGTGATCCATGCATTTTCTTCCATTGCTGCATTTTCTGCTTAGAGGAGAGAACAGATTTCCTTCTGTTCACATGTTCTCAAACTCTTAGTGCCTTATGAATGTCCAGTGAGATTTTGAGTCCTTGGATGCTAACCTCCTCCCACCCTTAGCTCTTATCTAAGTGTTCTGATGCTTCATATTTAGATTTATTAATCTGTCCAGTTAGGCTCAGATGCCACTTCCATTTATGTTGGCTAAGTCACTCTCAAGAGCTAATGGTCCACTAATGCAGTCCTACAATTCCCCCTGTGAGTGCAGAAAGACAAACAAGTTCCCAAACCGTCCCCAGTGAAAGATCAGAGTAGCTCAGCATAATGTAGTATCAAGAACCGCAGGAGATGTCTGAAGGCTTAAAAGATAACATGCATAAGTAGAGTACCAGAGAAGACCCATTAAATGGATTGTGACTTTGTAGTGTGATTAAAATCAGTTGGACAAGGGTAGTCCATCTGTGCTGATGCAAGAAAACTATTCCTGTGAGTTAATGGTGTGTTAAAGAACATGCAGCATTTTTGTCTTCTAAGAACACAACGTTTCGTTCAGACTAAAGGGCTGTCTGGTCCTGTACTCTGCCTTTGACTGCAACCTCCAGTGGCTATGCAGGACAAGGATAAAGAGGGACCCAGGGGTGAAAATGCCATTTTTTATCGTTGGAAATGTGGACAGCTCTGATGAGGAAATATCTCTGGGCAGGCCAATAAGAGCTACAGCTGACTTCTAGAATCAAAACGGAGACTTTATTCAAGCTAATGGAAAATGGAAATTTCCATGGGGCTAGGGTTTCAAAACAAATTTTCAACCTTAGACTTTTTTACAGCAGACATGCCTGTTTCTATTAAATCTCTCAGAATCAAAAGCTACTTATTTTTATCCCTCTAGGCTCTGCTCTCCTATTAAGAAAATCACCAGTGTCACAACTCCAAATGTATATAAAACCAGCCTGGTTTTTGCAGTCTAAGACTGCAAGTGTCCAGTTAGTGGTGAACTGATGCTGTACCTGTGAGACAAATGATGAAATATAGTTTCATGTGTATGCGCTTAAACTTGAAGGCAACAAGGGTTCAGTGGTGCCTGCATGCACATGAATACCCAGGTGCTGGGGTGTTGTGTGAACTCTGGTGGGCATGGACCATTTTTGTGAGACCAGGAGGAGGTAGTGAGACTGTGAGACAATGTCCCAGTCTACTGCAGCAACTGGTATGGAAAGAAGGAAGACAGTGCTGTAATCTATCAGGCTCAGTTTCTGCAGTTTTAGTTCTTTTTCACAGGGGGTATCAAGTCTGGGAATCCTACCAAGGATGTTCCTACAAGGCACAACTTGTGACAAGACTGAAAACCAGTCATTCTGCTTTGCTTTACTCTTTGTTTTTGCCCTGGCAGCTGTGCCAAACCTGGTTTCAGAGAATCAACTTGCCAGGACAAGTCTCCTGCCCTTTTCAGGTTTCAGACACTGCATAGTTTCCAGTAACTTCTCTACCAAAGATTGATGTGCTTTGTTAAAAGTAAGCAAAGTTATATTCAGTTGCATCAAGAACTGCTTTTCTGTGGGAATGATGAAGCCCTAATGCTAGGGTCTTCTCCACAAAAAGACTCCATTCATGGATTTGAAATTCAGATGGCTGTTTTTATTATTTCATTTCATTTCATTTCATTTCATTTCATTTCATTTCATTTCATTTCATTTTCATGCAAGAAAATAAAGATGCAAAATGCAGAAGCAAAAAGCAAGAAGCTTTTCTCTCTCTCTAGCAAACAGCAGCTCCGAGAGATTGTCTGTCTGTGTCTGTCTCTGAACAGCACAGTGTCCCACAAATATGAAAACAAACTAAGATAAAGTTTTTCCATTGGCCAAGGAAAATACATTATCAAAACTTTCTCATATTTACATTCTTTGTCAAAGATTTCTCCTGGAAAGCTACAAGTTTTTCCTTTAGAAATGGAGAAGTGTTACAACTCAGGACACTTAAGAAGAAACTGCTTTTTGCTTGTTGCTGTGATTTCTCTAAGATCCACTAAAAAGTCAGCCCACACTTTTCATCTTATAATTTTGCCTGGTTGAACATCTGGAATAAAGTTGGGACCTTCCATTTTCTTCTGAAATGGGTGCTTACCTACACCACTGAACTCTAGCCCTGGATCAGAATAAGTCTTGGCCTGGTTTTGCAGTATCTGAGACACACATTTGAGGTTAAAATATGCATCAGTCTTCACATATCAGAATTCTCTGCAGTAGAGTGGCGAAGGGATGCATTCACGGTGCATGGGACAGCTTATTTAATGTATGTTAGTATTATGGGCAGGCTGTCGGGTTCTACTGCACTGCACCAAAGGGTAAAAACACAGTAAAAGCATAAGTTACTAGTAAGGATGAAAAATATAAGAGCACGTCTAAGAAGTGATGATTTATAGTGCAACACAGGCTCATATGAAGGAACAAAAAATGAATGCTCAGTAATGCTTATTAGCATCTTCATGCCCAATACCCCTAAGATCAATATTGCAGCAGTCTGAAATATGAACAAAGACAGTTTCTTTTTTACACCATTGAATACAAACTTTGTCTTTTATCATCTATATGTCAAAACCAAATTAGCTGCTCATGTGAAAATGTGATTCAGAAGCAACTCCTAGTTTTTTGCTGTGTCTCTAGTTAGATTAAAGGCACTTGAGGACAAGGCAGTTCTTTTATCTAGCTGTGAAAAATGTCTTTGCATGTATTTTTTTTTCCTTTGGGCATATCAGAATTATTGGTGATTAATGAGGATCATGGTTTCAGGCAATGCCTTTAATAAAGTTACCTATCAGAGAGATCCCAAAGTATCTGCCTGCTGAAAGGAAGAAGTGGAGAATAGTTCATTACAGGCTGTTACACGAGTGTTCTTGGGTATGGCTCTTCCAGCACAAAGGCAATCACAGAGCTCTCATTTCTCAGAATTTCTGTAGACTTATCACAGTACCAGTCACTGTGTCCTGGTTCCAGCAAGGACAGGGCTGATTTTTGCACTAGCCAGGAGGGAGCACGGCTAGGACCTGGAGGTTGTTCTATACCAACTCATGTCATTGCCAGGGGTAGAGGAAAGGAGTCTCTTCCAGGGAAAAGGGGTTCCTTCCTCTCGAGTTAAGTATGTTGAAGAGAGTGGTTGGGTAACCCTAATTCTGACCATTTGCCTGTGAATCACTCTCCTCTCTCTTGTACCGTTTTTAAAATTAATATTGTTGCTGGTACTGTTCATTTTCTTATCTCATTGCCGTTTCTAGTAAATTGTTCCTATCTCAATCAGTGATCTTTGCCGACTGTGCCTCCAATTCTCCCCTTCAGCCACCTGCAGGGGAAGGGGCAGGAGGGAGCTAATGGCGTGTGGTTTTAGTGAGAGCACTAAAGTGGAGAGTATAATTTTCTAAACCACGACACTCTAGTATAAACAAGAAACAAGCTTGGGGTTCCTCATACACTGGAATACAAAATGTGATCATTTCCCATTGGCATAGACTGAGAAATTGGTTTTTCACTATTCCTTAAACAATAAAACACCCAAAAATACATCTTGAAGAATATAAAGATTAATGCCTTGTTTTAGAAGAAAGGGTCTTATACTTTGTTCTGTCTTCTATGCCTTCCATAAATAAATGTTAATTGTTAATACTGATGCCAGGATGACTTTTTGCCTTTTCTTTTATACCCCTTTTATATACCCTTTTATATAGTTTTGATGTATTCTTAGTGCTTTTAGCCCACATACTTGTAATTCTTTAAGTTTGATAACTTAGCTGAAGTTGTCAGCTCTACTGTTCCATTAGGCCAGGTGACCAAACATCCTGGAAGCCTGGCAGTCAGGTCAGAAAGCCCCAGACACCAAGGTCCCTTCTAGAACACATCCTGTAAACTAAGGCCCATCCTGGGGGGAGATTCCTCAGAATGGGGGAGGCATTCAAGTCTCTCATTGGAGAATCTTTGATAGATATGCTAATTTGCCAGGCCTATAAATTGTATATGTGATCTATCGTGTGTGTGCATTTTGGGGCATTCCACCTGGACAAAGTGATGCACCCAAAGATCCTTAAATGAATATCAAGGTAAAAACCCCTTTTTGCTGATAACCATGTTCTGGATTTAATTTTAAGACCAGAGAAAGGCAGCAATACAGATAATAGGCAACATTGTCATCTAATCTGAAACGGAACTATTTGATGCACTCTGAGTAATTTTGAAAACAGAGCATATTTGTGAATAAAGAGCATCACATTAGCCTCATGTATTCAGAATTCAAATCCTAGAATTGCTTAAGTCCATACTCTGGAGCCTGAGAAAGATGCTGAAGCACTTGCACATCCAGGATGTCGCCTAAAGTGGGAGGCAAGTCAGATGGAGTTTCAAAATTGCCATTGGGGACAAAACGCAGTACAGAAACAAAAGGATATATTTCTAGGGACCAGAAATGCTTCAGGTGAAGAAGTCTAAGGAGCTGAGTTTTATACTCTGAAGCGTAAGGTCTCTTACAACCATTGGTTAAGACTTAGGGAGAATCTTGGGCTACATTCAGACCCTAGATAGTCAAATGCCCACAGAACTCTGCCTTCAGCAGGAATTTCATGCTTGCTCCCAAGGAAAGACTTAGACTTTTTATGCAATATGTCTTCTGACATTTTAGGCACTTCTTCCCTGTCTGAGTAAGGGGATTCACATATCAGAGAGCAATCCCAGCCCTGGCCTGCCCCAGTGACCACTGCCTGGCAAGTTTGTTCACTGATCACCAGAGAGCAATCCACCTCCAATGGAGTAAGCAGACTTAATTTTCCAAATTAAAACCTTACAGAGTCAGATGTGGGTAGAAATGAAGAGGCATTTATTATTGATGCCTTTTGTTAAACATTGATGGGGAGCCATAACTCTGTGTGGTATTTTAAGTATAGTATTTAGAGATTTATTTCCCTTTCTCCTCTTGGATTACTAATGTCGATTTACTTTCATAGGATTTGAATTAGCTCCATGCCATTGGAGCTGATTGCATTTCTTCAGAGAAAGCTCTGGGGTGTGATTCAGCTGGACATTTGGGCCTTTTTGTTATATGATGTGTTGTCTGATGAGATCTAATGAGCTTCTGGATACTACAGATATTTCCACCTGGGCTAGGTCAAGGCTTTCTAAAGATACAGTTCCCCACACCTTCCTTTCCCAAACAAACTTGTCAATAATACCAAGTAAGAAAATCCCAGTAGAGTGGAGTGTTTCAAATCTATGTATGCAATCTCTTTTTTTTACATTACCCATTAATTTATATGGCCAGTACAGTCACAGACATCAGAGTCTCTGGAGTCTGGGAGACAATCAGCTATCCAGACATAGAGGTCTGCTTTAGGATGAGCTGCTCTTGAATCTCCATTTGCCTTGATTAGGTTGCCATGGACTGAAATGGGAGCTCAGACACCCAGTTAATATTTAGAAAACACAAACTCTAGGCCAAATCCCTCCCAAGGTGTTCAATGTTACCTTCCAGTCCTGGTTTCAGTTGCCCACACACAGGTGTAAAGTGCCATTTGAAATGCTCCTGGAGGTACCAGCTGGCCTAGGGGCCACTTCAGAGAGGTGATGGGCTCTCAGAGGTCCTGTTCCATATCACAAAGCCTTTGGTTTTATGTGACTCAGAACCTACATTTGAATGCCTGAATTCTGCTGTTAAATCCCATATTAACTATGTTGCTCCAGGAAAACAGCTCCTTGAGAGAGATGCCCTTCTTCAGTCACGCAATACAGAAAAAGTGTACACTATATTTGAAACTTCTTCATAATAACTACCTTATTACTGATTTTCTACAGTTTTTCTTCTGGCATATTTTTAATAATGTATTTATTTTAAACACATTCCTTCCTTGTTTGTGTGTGTATGTGTGTGTTTTCCTTTGCTTTATCTACATTGACTATTTTTTTTTGTAACTAATAACAAAAATATACTTCCAGAATTAGCCATTAGCTATCTTTATTTTATTTTAATAACTATTTATTTTTGAAATGTGTTTGGGTTTTGTGCCAATGTTATTATAGCTGTTTACTTAGCACGATGCTTTTCATTCCACAAATAACTGTTGTCCTGAAAGATAAGCTAATTTTGCATAACTGAGTATGCAATTACAGTCTCTTTTCAAAAATCATGAAAATCCCTTCACTTTCAAATAATGTATTAGATGATGTTGATTGTTTACATTTTGTGCATAAAATTGAACTGAGTTATATGCATTTATTCCTTCAGGGTGTCAGAATGGATAGAAAGCTGTTGCAGTTATTCAGCAATGTAAGCTAACATCAGAGTTCATTTCAGTCCTTGTACAGAACTGCTTGAAAAGTTTTTTGTGTAAGGATAACGAGGTAATTTTTTTAAGGCTGAATTTTATCCAGTGTCTCATGATCTAAATGAATTTCATGTATTGCCTCAAGATCTGAATATTAGCTTGCTTGTTATGATTTTCATACATTCGATTATCTTCTCTATATCTAAATGATCATTTAGGTGATTGATAAAAATTTTCTTGATGGGCAACTATTGGTTGGACTATTTTTGTTACTATATAAAACAAGCCACTGCCACTGTGATAATCAGATTTATACATTACCTGTTGATTTACTCAATCTAAAGCTCATTCAGAAGCTGAAGTTTTTTCATGGGATCTGAGACATTTTGAAGGACACAAGAGCTGATAGACTGCCTAGTCCACAGATGTGACACTATTAACTTCAGTCACAAGAGGTTTAATCCCCAAATGCAGGAGGCAGAATAGCTGCTTGTGTTTGTGGATTTTTCTCTGCTTACATGAGTGGAGAAGAGGTGCTAGAGTCATACTCAGATTTGTTGCAATGCCACTGACTGTGAAAAGCTGAATCGGAAGTCCTTCCTCAAAGTTCATAAATTTTTTTAACAGAACTTCTCCCTTATATTAGCTTCAAACTCATTTCCTTTAGAAAGAACTCCAAGTTGAATAGAAGATATCTCATAATTAAAAATATTGCTATTTCTTTAATGACCTAATTAGTTTTACCTGCCAGGGTCAGCTTCATTGATTTCAATTAAAAAGAAAAAGAGAAGACCTGCCAAGTGACCTACTTCTTAATGTATTCAGTAAGATCAAGGTTGGAGCAGCAAAATATTTTAATGGACACAATCTCTGTTTGCTGAAAGCAAAACTATTACTGATTTCTTATTGATCTGAAAAAGGAAGGTACAAACTAGGTTAGAGGATATTTCATGTTTTTTTCATTAAAAATCAATGAAAACAAGACTGACCTGTTTTATTCCCCCTGTGTTTACACTTGAAACAGATTAGATCATTAGGGGAACAGTAATGGTCTAATTATTTAGACCATTCTTAATTCAAATTGTAGAAGTGGATGGAGTTGCCTAACTATAAATAACAAAATGCTTTTACATAACAGTATCTGGGGAAATGGTGTGCTGGGAATCAGATTATGGCCACAGAACATTATTATTAATTTATGTCATGACTTCAGAAGTACCGTGTAACATTAAGTTGGACAGGAACATCAGAGTTAAGAAGAAAAAACTTTCAGATCAGACTTTAGTAATAAGTGTAAGTAATGAGTCCCTCCTCTCTTTGAAGAGGGATAATGTTGTGTGATGTACATTACAGCTTGTAAACTGGCAGGCTAAAGGGCCATCTCCAAGGCCCATAAAACAGACAACACATATTGTTTAGCCAGATATTGCATTGTGGAGTATTATGGTGATGGCTATGTCTCTACACTTAAATTAAAGTGCCAAAAGGACCCTGAGCACTGCATCCCTGTGTGATGGTTACCTCTCACTCCAGCTCTGCTTTGCACCTTTCCAGCTGACTCTACCAAATTTATGTAGGTGTTGGCAGTGTGGCTGTGAGCTTGCCACTGCCACTTGGTCTTGGTTTCAGGGATTACTCCTCAAGCTGTTCTTTTAAGCTGGCTGTAGGAACACAGCCAATTCAAGCTCCTTGAAACCAAGGCCCAGTACCCTTTTCTCAGACATACCGTGTTCTTGATGCACTGCCACAGCAGTGTCAGTAAAGTGCTTTTCTTGGCAGTGGCAGCTTTTGTAAATAGAGAACTTTCAAGCTAGGCTTGTAGATTGGTTGAGGAGATCAGCTCAGCTGTTGGGACCTGTCTGACCTTTCTGGCTTTTTTGACCTTGAGGCTGTTTGTCTCAGTGATCTCTGCAATTAGATATATTAGAGAAATGCGTGTTACTCTTTGTTAGTGATTTTCTAGCTTTTAAATGCATTGTTTTCTATTTTCACCTTGAGCTTTTGTGCAAAAGTCCCCTGGCACAGCACTACCATTAGTCTTAGCCAGAAGACTTGTTTTGTCCTACATTGAAGGGCTCCAAAGGGTTGAGGGACATGGCCCACTATTCTATTCCTTCCTGAAGCATAGAATTTTTCTAGTGGATGCCTGCAAGTCAAAACAAGCTTAAACCAATAATGACTCCAGCCTTCTTCTTTAGGCAGACAATCAATCAGGCTTTGAATGACTGTTGTGCAGGTGAAATCTAATCTATTTTTACTGATTTGTGCTATCATGTTTTCTACCATTTGTATCCACAAGTGGAAAATACCCTTTTTAGGCTTTATATGGCCCTTTATATTACTCTAATGCATTTAAGCATTTTGTTAAGTAAGTATTACCTGTGCCCATTAGTTCAGCAGCAAAATCCCCAAGTAAGTTTAAAACAAAAATAATATTTCTTCATATAACTTTTTCAGAACCCTGTTCAGTCAATGATTTGATTACAAAGCCTTCACACTCTTTTTTTTAACACTGCCACAGTCAGGATTAGACTAGCAACTTGGTAATTATAAAGCTAAGGTGTTTGAATCATATATCATTGGATCAGTTTAATAAACTCAACTTTGGAGAAGCACAACAAAGTGGTTAATGAAAGAGAACTTTCTTGTTCTATAATGAATTTTTACACCAAAATCCAAGCAACAAGCCATGGCCTGTTGAGTTCTCATTATTACTGTTATTTCAAGTTGCATGAACTTGTTATGTTCATGACTGCAATGTCAGATGCAAAATAGGGTAGGCAGATGTTATGCTCTGTGTATTTTGAAACATGAGATGTACTTAGGTTATTTTCTTAGCGGTCTTTTGGGAAACTAATGCATCTTTCATGCAGATTGAAGTGTTGATTAAAATACTCAACATCTTTGTTACCTAACCCTGTGCTTGGCCGGGTTAGGTTTTGATCTGCACTTTGGTTTTTGCCTCCCTTTATTGTCATGTGTTTTTTTAGATAAGATGAAGATCAAACAGTTTAAGTTTCAATGATTAAATTAACACAGATTTTATTTTTTTAAACAAATTTATCCAAGAACCAGCCTCACCCAAGGCTTTTGATAGTCAGGGAATTCTGTCTATGAGCTTTTCTATCTATGTTTAGAGGAACAGATGTGGATGAAGACCTTGTAGTACCATGTGCATCAGGGCTTAGATGTGTTTTGCTGTGCTAATGTTTGGCAGGCACATGAGGTAACAGGAAATATGCAGTGTGTAGTCCTTGTCTGGGGAATGCACCATAGCAGGCGTAGCTGAAAGGCAAAATTTAAGGTAAGCATTCTTTTCTGAGCATGAATGTGGGCTTAAATATTCTTCTTCTTTTTTTTTTTTCCTTCAAATTTGTCCTCCTTTGGACATCGCTTTCTCCACCTTTGCACCCTTTTCCCATTAATCTTTTTGGAGATATGAGAAAGTTTCAAATGCTCACAGGGTACAATGTCCTAATCTCCCACAGAGAGATGTCAAATTGCTGGAGGCAGTTTAGGACCTAGCTGAGGAACCAGGACTGTTTCTAATAGTTCTACCAGAGGGGGTGAGGTTACCCCCAGTTCGGCTTCAATGATAGCTAAAGAGATTATGGAAACTACCATTCTTCTCTTTCCAGTCCTGGTCATTTGGCTGGAGGTTTACATCTCTAAGGTTTCAATTCTACTCCTGCACTGGGGAAACCTTCCATACCTGCTCTGAGTCCAGCCTGTGAAGGGCAGGATCTCTCCAGATGGCAATGTGCCCTGGGACAGGAGTTTACCATTAATGCTGGTAAATAAAGGAGCCAGGGAGCTACTCCTGATGACAATGCCATGTGGCATGAACTCTCTTACATTCATATGGCTTGGAGTTTTTCACTGGTGGAATGAACTGCCTGTAATCATACCTACTCCAGGTTTCCTTTGGGATATAGGTAGTGCCTCACAGGCATAATTCACCTTTTGTGCCTGGGGAGATGGATTGAACTCAAAATATCTGAAGTGTAGTCTGAAGTCTGTGTTGCAGCCTGTTGGAGACATATTTTTTTAGTATGAAATTGAGGATGTTTCTGGCATGATTTGGGGTATTGCATAACGTGGAGGTGATAGAAGGTGAAGAGCTTGTTGAGAAGGAGTTGAAGGAGTTTAGAGGAGCCCACACACAGAGGGGCTGTAAGAAGGCTGAGTAATGCTAGAGATAAGGGGTCTCTAATTGCTTCATGTCCTCCCTTTGGTTTTCCACAGTCTGCTGCCTTCCTTGTTATCTTCCTTCTCCTTCCCACTGCTGCAGACTTCTTGAACACTCAGTCCCTCACAGTTCACATTCACTGGTATTATTCAATCACTTCCTTAGAAAAATTGGAGCTCCTTTTGAATTTTCTGCTATGCTCTATTTTTTTTTTTTTAGATGCTCAAAGACCTTTTTCCCAAAGCCCTCTCTGGAGAAGATTGCATCAAAACATTTGTCTCTCTTCTTTCAGCATTAAGAGGCTGGGTGTGAATTGATGATAGGAGGATGAGAGGCAGCTGCACTGAATGCTAATGTGACTCACATACTACCTAGCTCATATTAAAGAGCTCACAGTTAAAAGTTTGAATGACCTTTCATGTTCACAGTGTTCTTCAAAAGTGTGATCCCTTCCCCTAGTGAGCACTGATGAGAATTGTGCCCTCTTTTCCCTCCAGGTGTGCACCCACTGTGTAGCTGATATACTTTGGTGACAATGAGAGCCATGGTGCAACCAAATCAGTTAATCCCAGGTGCAGCGAAAACAAGTGAGTAAAACTTGCCATTTTAAGAAGTTTTTATTTGTTTTTTGTTCACTTTGTGCTATGTATTTCTCCAGAATTCTGTTTGTCAAGTTTACCTTGCTCGAGTACTCCCAAACTTGGAACACTGATGCTGACCAAAAATCCATGTAAATTTTAAAACACATAAATCATTTGATGAAGAAGACTGAGCACACTTTTAATTTCAGTACAAGTGGAAATCAGCTATAATAATACTCAGGGCATTACTGAAAGCATACCTTTCTTTTAGTACAAGTATGCTAATTGCTTCTCAGACTACGACAACCCTAAGCCCTATTTTAGTAGCATTTCTCAGCAAAATTGCTTCAGCATTTTAATTAAACAGCATTTGTTTAATGCCCAGGTCTTTTAAATTGGTGAAACACTTCTCAAAGAGTGTTTTTCTGGCCCAGAAGAACCCCACAGGAAGTGTTTCAAGGATGCAGACCTGGCAAGCAGGAAGGGAGAAGGCTGGTTGCTTTCCAGGTGTTTTGGATCTGCAGTGTCTTTCAGCAGGGCAGGTTCTGAACTCATCAGAGGGAAACCCTCTTCACAGCCATGCCAGCAGCTTACCTTTCTCTCCCTCTTTGTACTAAGGTAAATTATCCTTCCATATATTTTTGAGTTCAACACTCCCTTACCCTGAATTCCTTTACTATAAACTAAGTCCAAGGAAGCTACAAGTGCTTGTGGCAACATTAACACTTAGACTCCTGACATTGTGGCAATGCACCAAGTTTTGCTCGGATCAGACATATCTGGCCTCTCTAAGAAGTACTATTCAAACAGCAGAAATGTAACATTGCTTTTCCTCTGAAGTACAGCCACAAGCAAAGGAAGTGATCCACTTCATAACCTGCTAAGCCCAGACACTCTATCAGATATGTAAAGTAATGGTGCTGTTGGGAAATGGACGTATTCACATAAAACACATGTTTGTATTCTGTTCTCTTGATTTCTTCTGCTTCCAGTGAGAACTGCTATTGGATTGTAACACTCCCTGAAACATATTGGTTACTGAGGAGTCATCCCACTGAAAAAGGGCTGCTTGCATCATGTTTTACTCCATTGCTACTCCATATTACTCTCTTGCTACCCTGTTCTCAGGATGAAGAGTTGTTGTGCTGGGCCTTTGGGAGGAAAGTCTAGAGACAAGATGTGAATGTATTCAATAAAGAGCCCTAGATACTAGAAATAGGCTTTTCATCCTGCATAGTAAATACCATTTTTCTAGAGTGTGTATTGAAGGATACCATTTCTGGCTTCTTGAGTATTTTTCCATTGTATTGATTTGTATTGATGCCTGAAGTGGCTACCTAAAAATACATTAGACAGGAATAAGGGAAAAAGGTAGGTATTTATTTGAAGGCCCTTCAAAATTACACCCTGGGGAGTCCAGAGGCTACTGCCAAGATGGACCCCAAGATGGATGGCAGGTCATGAGTTCTTCACACTTTTATAAGTTTAGTTCATTTGCGTATCAGGGTTAATTCTCCAATTAAAGCTTCAGTCAATGATGTAATTTCCCCAAGCTTGCTCCCCTCTCAGAAGCTTTTGGTTTATACTTTTTAGGCCTAGGACGATCTGGGTGTCTTTGAAGAGCAAGCCTGTAGAGGCTTTGTTCTGTCCACCTAGCATGAGAGAGCAGAAGGTAACAGGCTACAAGAAACTTCAGAGTTGCACACTAGGCAGTACAGGATTTGAAATATATAAAAGTTAAAACCCAAGGCATCAATATTCGTTTTCAAAAGACAGGCTAATGGCATTATTTCTCATTCCTTTTGGAAATGATATTGGGTTTCATTTGGCTGTCGAAAGCTGTATCTGATGGCAGAGAGATCTCACATTCACAAAAGGCCTCTAGGTTTTATAAGTTAAATATGGTATTCAGTTTTGGAAGACAGACTACACTTCATATAATTTCAAAGGCATCAAGGTGAGTCACCTCTTTCTTTTAAATTTCTTGTTTATGTACTGTAACTTCCTGCTGTCATGCTGAGGTTTATATTCCTGCTACAAGGCTTTAAGAAGATACCTTACTATGGTTGCAGTCCAAATTCTCTGCTATCCCAGTGCTCTGCTTCTAAAGGCAGCCTCTGCATGTTGTGTAACAGGTTTATTGAAACACATTCTCTGCAGGAATTTTTGTATTTCTTTACAAATAACTATCTTGTTTCATAGAAATAGGAAGTTTTAATAATTCTTTCTGGTTTCCCAGAAAAATTAGACAGAATCAGATGTAGTTGTTATAAAGTTCTAAAGGAAGTGGAACATCACAGAACATACCACATTCAAACATATATACATAGTGTAATTAAAGATTTTTCACTACAGATAAAAAGAAATAAAATTGAAGTTTTATCTTGAGAATCCTTAACATCATTCTACATTGTCTGGAGAAATCATGTGGAACAAACATCACCTCTGACATTTACATCAATAGTGTGATTTCCAGAGGGATATTTCAGTTCATTTCTTTTCTCTTTTTTTTCTCTAGTGGCTGTTCCTTAGGCTGTGTCTTGATATAATGGATAATATAAATCCCATGATTCTTCAAATGCAGAAAGTGATGTTTTGCAGGTTGTAAACAGTTTTACCCTATAAGAACTCAAAAGACTCTATTCGTCTGCATGCAGTAGGGACTCCTGCTAACCAGCTGGTCTGCATCCACCTGTTATTCAGGGTTCTTTCTCTTTCTTTTCACTATTCTTGGCCTCCTGTATTCTCTCACAGAGCAAAACTTAATTAGTGCTTCTGTCTTAACTCCAGGTAGATCACAAAGCAGTAGTTTACAGGACCAAAAAAAAAAAATCCGCTTGGTTTTGATTATCCATCTATTTTCAGGTTAAAGTACTTTACCTAAAAGGAAGAAGGTGGCATTTTTGGAAAGGTTAAGTATCCATTTGGGTCTGGAAGTGGCTCTGTTATTTATTGACCTCCATTGAAAAAGATACTTCACATTGTCAGGAAAAATGGCCAAAAATCATCTGAACATAGAAGCCAGGTAACCTCAGGAATCTGTGCAGTCTTAGGGAAAGGGCAGGTAACTATGGTGTTGAGAGTCTGCCTTGCTGCTCATGTTTGGGAGCAGAAAAGCCTGTGGCGAGGAGGGAAATACTTGGGAAATAATCCTCCTATGAAAGGTGAATCAGCAGGGGGATTTGATTGATTAAATCTTACCTCTGCTGCACAAGTCTTGAGAGACTGCAGAAAGTGTTAAAAGAGGATTGAGGAAATTTCACTGCTTGAGAACAGACTGAGTTGACAACATTGGGGTGCTCAGAGAGCCAATTCTGCCCAATGGGAACCCCCTCACAAAAGCTTCTTTTTCTTTTCTTTCTTCTTTTATTTTTGCATCTTAGCTGGAAAGGAGTAGGAATACAAGCAGAGAGTAGCAACGTTGCCTGCTCTGCACTCAAAAAGAAGGGATGTAACTTTTTTTGGTGTGCTTTTTTGTTTGGTTTGGTTATTTTTACTTACCTCTTTTTCTTTGGATGAGTGGTGCTTTAGCTTTGATTAAATATTGATGTAAGCAGCCAACCTTACAGGGACATGTGCATAAGGAGCACATGTATTTCTAAGAAATTTCCAACATTCAAACAAGCCCAGACCAAATTAGGCAAATCTGTCTAATTCCGTGCCTTTTGAATTAGGACAATCTGTACTAAGCTTCCCACTTAAGGATTGATATACTCAGATGTGGCTCCTTTTCCTGTGTTCCACAATTTCTTAAGGCATGGAAGATCATCCACTCCTGGATGCAGGTAGCCCTTAGTTTCAATAAGAACTCTCTGGGTACATCTCTGGAAGGCATCTGGCCAGTAATGAGAAAAAAGGGGATATAATAAAACAGATTGTTCCTGTTCTCCTCACTGACGCAGTACCAACATGTACAAACTATTCCAGTTTGCCAAATGTCTCACCACACTATTTTCTCAGAATATGAACAAAGAACCCTCAGAAGTAGTCTGATCTGTTTCTGTGAGCTGTAGCATAGAGTGGATGAAGGTATTTCAGTTATCTTGAACAGAAAAGCATTTGCCATTTTCCCCAAATTTGATTAGATGGAAAATCCAGACAGCAAATTGACATATATTTTATTTTAGCATATGAGTTTATCAAAGAAGAAGGAGTCTGTGTGTGTTGGAAGAATGCAAAAGACCATTTGCCATGTCTGACTGTTTGTATAAGCACAGCCAGTTTAACTCCTATGCTGCAGCAGTACCATCTGTCAGATCAGCTATAAGGCATGTTTTTACATCACAATAAAAATCCAATGATAGTTTCTCTTTCGTCTTAAAAAACGTGGAGAGAGAAAATAGTAATTTTGTCTATCATTTATGTCTAACTGCTGCCTCACAGGTGCCAGACTAGTTTACATCTTTTTCCCCAGGAAAAAAATAGAAACAAAAAAATCATCAGCATCATCACTACCACCACCACCACTACCAACAATAAAAAAAAAAGAAAAAAGAAAAACCACTCCTTACAACCCTTTCCAGCTTCCTCATCATCCCCCAGAAAAAGGGAGGTGCCTCAAACATTCTCCATTTTGAGTAGCAGCTTCCGGACTCCCCTTTCCTTTGAGTGATAAGAACTTGGAGCTGATGGGAGCAGTTTTATCAACCTTCTCTGTGGTTTCTGGCACTGCTTGTGATGTGGTGAGTTCTCAGCTTCTGACATATAATACCAAGTGTTCAAAGGTATTTCTGAATTATTTTCTGCATTTTCACACCTGATTTTCAGGCCCAAGATCATATAGTCTCATAGTCTGAGTTGATTTTATTTTTTTAACGAATATGTATTCACAAAAGTGTCAAGATATTTTAATTTTCTTTTCCATTTACCTCCAGGAGAAAGATAATTGATGTCATGAGAGGCTGAAAATTTTTCTCCCTAAGGGTTTTCCTAGTAGAGGAGGAAGAGTCCTGAATGAGAGCTGGACTAGTACAGTGTGCTAAAATCATGACTAGGTTGATACTTTGTAAATGAAGTTTAGAATTGCATGGTGCAATAATTTATGCCTGGTTAAACATCTTATTAGGGCCATGAAGTTATACAAATTAATTATCCCTCAGGCTTCTAGGTCTCTTCTGTGTCTGGCTCTGGAAATAAATTCCTTCAAAGGACTGAGGCTAAACTGCTTCTGCTCTTATACTAGGAAATGGCTCCAGTGGGGCTGAGAGCGTGGGGCATGCATCATGGCATTGGCACATGAAGCAGGTAAGATCCTTAACAGATTCCTTTTTTTAAAGATCATTAGGTCTTCCTATGCCTTGATTTGTGCAACTGAAGTAAGAGCTCTTCCACACATTATTATTCAGTAAATTATTACAAAGTATTTTGAAGTTTGATGAATAGCACATTTTTTCCCTGCGAATATAATCATCAGAATAGATCATCAAACATTTTAGTAAATCTTTTTGGCTACAGTGACAATGTTGAGTGACAAAGTCTTTAAGGTCACAATGCATGACACGAAAGGACAGTATGGAGTATGTGGGGAAGCTGCCCTTTCCCTGGGGTGCTCATGACACCAATCCCACTTTCCTGGCTCTTTGCTCCCCTCTGATATTTATCTTGGGACAGCTCCTCTGTTGGGTGTGTCTGGAGATGACCTGGCCCTTTTCCCTGAGGGTCGTGGACCATAGCAACTGTGCCTGAGGTCTCTGTGGGCAGCCTCCTTGCTCCCAGTAAATCAGCAGTAGATTCCATGCAAGTGTTCATGGCTCTCCTGGGATTGCCAAACAGCACCAGTGGGTGACCTTTCCCAGGATGATGCTGAACACAGAGGCTTAATCACCTCTCTGCTTCTACTACAGCATCTCTTTCCCTGTAATACAGCTCCTGCTCACTCAAGCAGGCAACTTCTTTCTCAAGCCTTTTGGAGATGTTGTATTTCAATAGCAGTACTATTGGAACAAGCTAACCTTTAAGAGAGTTTTGCTGACCTGCATTGAATTCTTTTATAATTAAATCTGGCACATTCCAGCTATAGGTTCTGAGTCACCTCTTCACATCACAGCAAGGAGCTGCTGAGACCTCCAGCCCTTCGAAATTACAAAAACATTTTGTAAGACCATTTTCTATGTTGATTGAGTTGTAGCTACCTTGGGAAAAGTCTCTAGAACCTTTAAAAGAAACAATTTCTTGTCAGCTCAACGTGACACTCTTAAAAGACTGAGTATTAGGAAATGATTTCATTAAAAAGGAAATAATTCCTACTGAAACTTTTAGATGTGCCAAATCCCTATTGACAAGACCTTTCACTTGCCACAAATGAGATAAATGGAAATATCAATGTCATATTAGGTAAGCAACTAAACGGAAAGAGTGAGTTTGAAGAGTCAAAGAACCCATTGGGAAAAGCAGAGCATATCTTCAATGGCTGAAGAAATGAAAAACATTCTTCAAACGGCTGCTTTATCAGGATGTGAAAAGGCCAAGCCTTTATGCTGCTATAATTTATGGATATCTCCTGTTTGTAGGACAAAGTGAAATAGAAAAACTTAATCATATTTCTGCTGGAGGAAGAAAAGACTCAGCCTCCCTTCTGTTTGAAAACTCAAATTAATTTTAACTCAATTGCCATCTGTACGGCTACCAAGTATGGAAAAGTAGATAGAGGTGCACAATGTAACTTTGGAAGCACACTTGCCAACGACAATGGTAGCAGGAACTCAAAAAGCACATCTAAAATTAGGACATGGCCCTGAAGTCCCAGTTGCCAAGCTCCTCCCTCCTTTGGGGGGTTGAAAGTAATTGCAATCTGCAATCTCTTGGTCTCTTTAGCTTTTCTTTCCGTTTTGGCTTTTATATATATACTATCATCATGATTAATGAAGACATCATCATGTACTGAAAATGTTACATTTGACAAGTGCTCCAATTAATGCATCAAATATTAAGCTCAGTTCAAATTCCCTGAACCTATGGAGTTCACTTGAAAGCAAAGTCCTTCCTCTGGGCAAAGCTCCCAGCTTTCATAGCACTCTCGTGATTACTATAATGGAGAGGGGAAATAATAACCACCCCTGCCCCCAGCTGCAATTTCTGAAGCTTTACCATTAAGTCATTTCTAGAATCAAGAGAATATGTTGCTAGCTTTATTTTTGTTCAACAGCAGTGACTTCTGGTGAGTCCTTAAACTCAGCCTAAGCTCATTTCCCTGTGTGATATCCCAAAGAATGAATGACTTTCCTGGCCTGCTGAAAGAGTGTAGTCAGAATTAACTTGGAAAACCAAATCACTACACCATGTTGTAGTACAATTCACACAGTTTTCCCTGCTCTTACCAAATTTTAAATTATCACTTATTCAATATTAAAAAAAAAAACAAACCAACACCCCAAACAGCTATTTTTCTTTTCTGTTCTTATATTAGAAATGTGTGGTAGAATTCAGCCCTGGATGGATAGCCACTCTCTCACTCCCCCTCCTCAAATGGATGAGGGGACAAATTAAGGCAAAAAAGCTTGTGGGTTTCGAGGAGGACAGGGAGATCACTTATCTATTACTGTCATAAAAAACAGACTCAACTTAGGGAAGTTTAATTTAATTTAGTGACAAGTGAAAACGGATGGTGTTTCTCTAGATATCCCTCTAAAGTGGGATAGTGAGAAACAAAAATAAAACTCCTGCTTCTTTCCAGGCTCAACCTCATGTCTTAATTTTCAATTCTTCTACTTCCTTCCCTCAGAGCATGCAGAGGAATGGGGTCCTTTCACAGCAATTCCTGCCACTCCTTCTTCCTCGTGCTGTTCTGCTGCTCTGTGTGGAGTCCCTCCAGTGGTCTGCGTCCTTCGTGAACTGCTCCAGTGTGGGTCCTTTGCATGGGGTGCAATCCTTCAGAAATGGACTGCTCCAGAGTGAGTTCCCACACGGTCCTCAGGTCTTGCCAGAAAAACTGCTCCAGGATGGGCTCTCCACCTGCCAAGGTGTGGGGTCCTCTATGGGCTGCAGGTGGATGTCTGTTCCACTCTCAATTCCATGAGCTGCGGGGTGGCACCTGTGGTCATCCATGTGGGTTACAGGGGACTCTGGAGCATCTACTTCCCCTCCTTCTCCCCTGACCCTGATGCCTGCAGAGCTGTTTCGCCCCCATTTTTTCTCACTTCTCGTTCTCACAGCTGCTGTGTGTCATTTTTTACCCTTTCCTAAACATTTAATCAGACAGATGCCATCAGTATCTCTGTTTGGCTCAGCTGTGTCTGGGTCCATCCTGCAGCTGGCTGGGACATAGATGCAGCTTCTGTGTTTTTCTCACAGAGACCACCCCTGCACAGTCCCCTACTATCAACATCTTCTCAGTAAACCTAACACATCAAGGTAATCTGAGAGTCTATTAGGATCTGGTTATTAAAATTATTAGAAAGATGCCTCTGCCCAAATTAAGGTACAAAGGAGACCATATGCCAAAGTCAAATAGTATGGATTTTATTTAACTGTAATTTTGAGGTGGAGAGAAAGAGATAGAAATAATAAAAGTGAGGGGGGAGAGAAAGAGTGACAGAGACAGATTAAATAGAATATATCACCACTCCATGGATCCCAATGTTGTCACCTTTATTTCATCACAAATTCCCTTAGGTGGCTTAACTTTGAGTCCAAAGTTCCAGTCAGGAGGCATATTCAGGGAGGGATGAGCTTTGGTGGTCACAGCTTCTTTATACAGTTTTGCCATAATGGGCAAAAAATCCTTCATAAGAATGTTTAAGCCATTAACCATAACATTCCAGTCTCTCACAGAATCTTTTTGGATAATTCAGATATGTTGTACTGACAAGGTGATACTGTCCATACAAGCTTCTCCTTAGTGTCAGTAGAGCACATCACTAAATTTTGCTTCACTTATATCTCATTACTTATTTTATAGAATTCTGTTATTAAAAAACATATTATCATCTCTGTACCCTTAGGAAGCAGTCACTAGTGGTTTGAAAGGTAATGAACCCAGGCTGAATGATGTTCACATAAGAGTTATGGTGGGGAGCTAGTATGTCATTGGTTATAGGTGTAACAAATTAGATGGGTGATTTGTGGCCCTTATTTCCTGCAGATGCTTGCAATTAGCTGGAGTTTGCTTAGTTTTGCCTGTCTGTAGCTCAAAATTCTGTTTCTGATGGATATTGAGAGTGTTTAATTCTGAGGTTCATAGACATTATGTGTCTCTTCAGGTCTGTGTTGGCTATGGTCTGCCAAAAGGAATTTATCTTGACAGCATGGC
Source organism: Vireo altiloquus (assembly GCA_013396875.1). NCBI lineage: Eukaryota > Metazoa > Chordata > Aves > Passeriformes > Vireonidae > Vireo > Vireo altiloquus. Next base: position 294,895 of record VZRF01000391.1, on the reverse strand, counting down.
CATCAGCGTTCCCAGACCAAAACAGGCCTTTGTAGAGAAGTGTGAAATGTGTGCCCCAATTTTCTAGGCTTTCCTAAGGCTTGCTGTATGAAAGGCCCTCTGTGAGTTTGCCTATTCATTCTGTTCAAATCACTGCACGGAAGAATGGGAAAACTTTTTTATTTGTCATCTCATTCAGAGTTGGCTTTTTTAATAGATGAGGCTTACGGATAAAAGAAATCAGTTTTCTTTATTCTGACAAAGTGAAGGTTAAGACAAGGGTTCACAGTTTTGAAAACAAGACACAGGGCAATGAAATGAATTATTAACAGTGCCCTTGTGTTTTGACTCATAATCTTTCTACTTCCTTTACATTTCCCTTTCGAGATATCATTTATCAGCTGGACTGAGAGTAAACCTTTGTATCCTTTCCATCTGTGTAAGCTGCTGAAAACCTTTTTCTTTAGTATTTGACCTTTTCCTATTTCCTTCATCCCTCTCTCCTGTCTTCTCCCCCCTTCCCATCTCTTTTTCAATCAATTGGTGTACAGATTTTTTTTTTTTAATAAAACCTGGGGTCTGGGGAATACATCTCTTGTTGCCTAAAGTTAACTGCCCAGCCTGGCTTTTTCTGAACATAGATGCTAAAACAGGCTAATTTCACTGATCTATTTTCCCTGATGTTATGCCAAGCTAATGCATTGTGGGGTTTGTCCATTCCACCATAGCAGCCTCACTCTAAGCTGCTGCAATGGGTTTTCACTCACCCAGTTCATCAGACCCACTCCAGCTGCAGCCCAGACAGCTTGCTAAGTCATGTGCTAATGCAGCAAGGCTTTGCTTTGTCTAGCTGCACTAATCTTATGCACTACAATCCTTTGTGAATAATACAAATAAGAAAACAAATAACTATAAAAAGACATCTGTGCATTGAGCCTGAGAGCTCTACCTCTTCCCATATTTTCACTGAGCGTGTACAACAACACAGAATAATTTGTCACAGAGTTTGATTTCAATCCCTTCTTTTACAGTTGTAGAAGTACCAGGCAAGCATTTGTTCCTCATACATTCAAAGCCTTCTATTTTTCTGATCTTAATTTATGTCCACTGTGCAGAATGTATCTGACTAGAGCAAACAGTTATTTATGTTCCAATTACAATCAAAGAGGCACATCAGAGTCTCTTCCATCTCCTGCCTCTAACTTAGCTGTATAGGTTGTCACTAAATACAACATTTCAGTAGCTATCAGACAAGCTGCTTTGTATTCTTATGAGTTTTCTCTTACAAGTAAAAATCCCATGGAAGCACAACTGCATATGCAGAGCACAGCCCTGGATGCAATGATTTTATTTTTTGTTGCTCTGCTTGGATAGAAATCGGATTCAGGTCTACTTGGGTTTTTTTCGGCAGCTTTAAAGTAATTTACGAGGGCAGAGGTCAAGGTATTGTTATTGTTCCATTTTAGGAAGCAGAGCTCAAATCCAGCCTGCAAGCACAGTGTCCCTTGGTCTTCCTCTGCCTCAGAGGCCAGTGGGCACTGGTGGTCATGTGCTAAACCCTGCTCCCCTCCGAGACAGAGCGGCCTCATCCGTGTGATTTGCTGGGAACAGGGTGGGTGTGAGCCCTGCAGGGCCCTTGCCCTCCTGTGAAGGCTGCTCAGGGCTTGGTCTGGGCTAGCCAGGCACACGAGTGTGCTCACAGTCCAGTGGGATGTGTGCTCAAGGCCAGGCTATGGGCAGAGCCCTTGGGGCTTGCAGCAGCCCCAGGACTTTTCATGGGCAAGGAAGGTGTGGGAGCACACGCTGCCCAAAGGAATATCCTGGCTGACATGGGGGCAATGGCCTTTGCACTGTGCATGGTGGATAAACAGCACTGAATGGGGTCCCTAGCCCTCTTGTGACCACAGGTTAAGGCTTGTTGAAAAGCTTTCTTTGCCCACCAGCCATCCATTTGACTCTGACTCTCTAATTGGGGAGGACAATAAGAGGTACAAGGGCTGGAGGGAACCTCAGCACCTCGCGAGGTTGCTGGCAGAGCCAGGCTGTGTCAGTGTGGCCTCACCGTGGTGCTGTGAGGGGCAGCTGAGGAGTTGGCCATGAGAAGACAAGGTTACACTTTTCCAGTCAATCTGCCTTTCCCATTCTGGCATCTCCGAACGGCTCTGGGCTGCTGTCTGTGCTCGTCTGCCCTGGGGAGATAGCTCATTACTGCAGAGAGAGCTGTGCAGCCATTTCTCTGCTGCGTTGTATAAGCGAATGTTTTGTTTTCTTTGTTTGGAAATATGAATTTGTGTCCCCAGCTACCTCGGTGGTTAGCTTCCTCTATAATTAACAAGTGTTTATGCTTTCCCCATGGGGTACAAGTACAAGTCAATCTTTACTTCCTTTCCACTATATGCAGTATATTTTTGCCAAGACTCAAATGCTTTCTAATGTAGTACACTCCATCTCTTTCCTAAAATCAATGTTTCCAAACACAATTAGCAGTGCTGTAATAGACTTCAAAATATCACAAAAGAACTGTGAGCTAGAGGGCTCCAAGTTACCACTGACAGTCTAGATAAGAATTTGTTAGCTCTACTGTTGGAGAAAGAAGTTCAATTTTCCTTCTTTCATTCAGATAACAAATTCCAATATTATTTGTTATAGAAATAATTTACATAATTACAACTGTCATTGATCTATGCTGATTTTCCATACTGTTGAAAGAAAATATATTTATCATAAGGTTAAAAAATGTCTTTTGTTTCCCTTATACAAGGACTATTTTTCTGTTCCACTTGTGTGCAACTAACTGAATGTTTCAGAAATTTTAACTCTACCTTCTTAGACTTTTGTGACCTTTAGTATGTAAAAAAAAAATAGGTGTTACTGACTGCAAAGTGTCGTTCTACAAGACACCTTAGTACATTTTATCTGATGACATTATAGACTATTTGCTTCCCAATCTCTTCCATGAGCTCTAAATCGCAGGTTTGGCAGTAAGCCTAATAAAAAAATGCTAGTTTTATAGAGATGGAAAAGTAACTGGACAGCTTATTATAGGTCATAGAGAAATGTCTGTCATCTGCTACTTGTTTCTTTTAGAAAAAGATACCTCAGGTTTCGCATGGAGGATACCTGGCCAGACTCACTCACTGGTTGCTAAAGCTGAGACTGTAACCCTACAGGTCTGAATAGGAGAAATACATGTACTTTGTTGTTGAAACCAGTCTCTCTTCTGATGGTGATGGTCTTTTCAACTCCTAAATCCATGTTTAGGTATTGTTGGTAGCAGGCTGCCTTGACTTTAAAAAACAAAAAGGAAAAAAAAAAAGGCTTTTCTCTACCTCCCCTTTCCTTTTACAGAAGACACAGGATATGCAGAGCTTTTGTCTCTAAATTTAGATATCTGGATGTGGCTGTAAGAGGACAAATCTGGCATCTGTTTGAAAAAATAAATTCTGGTGAGAAAGCTTTGTGCATATTTTTGATAGATTTTCTAAGTACTCCTGACAATGTAATAATCCTCCAAAATAATCCTGAAATTTTTCTGAAGAGGCCAAGAGTCTGAATGGTTATTGATTTTATCCTTTAAATAAAATTCATAAATACATTTTTAATTTGCTGTGACCAGTGAAATGGAATCAACACATTGCAAATGCAGAAATCTCTCACTTGGCTACAGCTGGGGTTTTGCTAAAGGCAAAAAAAAAGAACTGTAACAATCCATTGATTTCAGTGAGCTGTTAACAAAACTTGTGATCATTGTAGTCAGGTACATTATTTCCAGTCAGTTCATAGATTTTCACACCTTCACCGCATCGACATTTCAAACAAAAGCTTCTAGCCTAGCTCTGAGGAAATGTGACGTTAACTAATGCGGGAAGCTGTGCATGTACGTGCAAATATTTTCAGTTGCAATTTAGGAATACTGCATTTAATTTGTACATCTGGGAAGGGAAGAATGCATATATTAATAATTTACAGTGCTACAGCTGATCTTTAATAACTTAGTTGTGGAACAAAATAAATTTCTTGTTTCTATCTTCTCACAGAGTCACAGAACAGTTTGAGCTGAAAGAAACCTTTAAAGGCCCCTAAAATGAGAAGGGATATCTTCACTTATATCTCATTCAGCACATACTGATATGGGGTTCTGATCCTACTAAGCCTCTGTGTGCCACTGCAAGCCAAATCCATCACTGTAACTTGGTATGGATCTTGCTTGCATCAGTGCTGCCTGTAAACTCTTGCTAGGGAATGTCTGACAGCCAGTAAGGCTGTCTCGGGTCAGGTACCAGTCGCATCCAGCAGTGATGCGAAAACAGTACTCACTGCCCACTGAAATGCCACTGTCAGGTCCCCTTCTGAGCTCCTCAAGTCCTGAACCTTTGGGATGCCCAGGGGCTTCCCCCTGCAGGTGTGCCTCCCTCGCTCGCCCCGTGGTGCTGCAGGCTGCCTTTGGCTGTCACCTGGGCATGCCCAAGCTGCCCCTGCAGCGCTTTGCCCCCTCTGTTCTTGTCACCTTGCCTTTGCACATCCTGAAGGGTTATGTCTCTTTTGCAATCTTTCTCAGTGAAAGTGACTGCCACCAGCATGAGTGAGAGTTTCCTTCTCCTTTTGTTTCTTTTTGTGTTTCCCTGAAAGTCACTTAAATCACTGGAGTCTCTTGCACATTGTCAGATACAGATTATGCAAAGATATTTTTGCATACTTAAGCTTGTCTCAAGCCTGTCCCTATATTTTTTTAAGATGTACAGGATATCAATTTTCTTTCACAATCCGTAATTTACTGGTGAAGTACATAGACAAAGTATTGTTTATATCCAGAGACTGCAAGTAAATATAGAAGACAAAACATAATACTATCCCCGAGGCACTGAGTTTTAAAATGAGATTTTTTAAAGAAAGAAGCTCATGAGTGTAAATCAACATTTGTCAACATAGTCTTAGGCAGGGATTTCCTTTGTTCACTATTACTGTTTGTTATGGAATTTCTCTGAAGGCTTCTCACCTAAGCAAAAATTAAGTGATCTGAACTGGAAAGGCCATCCACAGGTTGCTTAAGACCCATGACCCCAAAACAGGAGTGTTGCTATAGAATTTCATAGGGAGTGCTACTATAGAAAACAATTAGTTATGAAACTGAATTGCAAATTCGAAATGGGATCCACATTTAGAGGACATGGTTGTTTATGTGGACACAGGGACTTCATTAATTGCATTCAGTGTAATTGCAAGGCTTAGTGTTCTAATGAGGAGACGAAGTTGCCCTTGTCTCTTGAGTCCAAAGAATATTGAAGCATTTTAACCCAAAGGGCTAACTTTGCCAGATCTCAGGAGAGACCTTGTTCATGCAAGCAATTAACAGCCATCATTAGGAAAGTCTTGTAAAATTGTGAGACCAGTCTTAAAATCCATTTTCTAAAGTACAGAAGGACTTTTATCCTGGGCCTCCCAGTGCAAGTAGAAATATTAAAAACATGTTAAGAATTACAAATATATAAATATTAAAGCAGTGGGAAAGGAGGAATGCAATCCTTTCTTCTCCTGTTTTGTCTGGATTGAGTCCTACAGTGCTGAAAATTCTCCTTATAGATTTCCTCTGCATTAAATGAAAGCTAGGTGGCAAATACCTCAGCTTACTTATGACTTGGGTGCCACCTTCTCATTGAAGTGATGTGAATGAAGTCCTGAAGGCCTCCTGTGAATTGTGGAGTGCTTTCAATTGCCCATGACTTCAGCAGGTTTGATGATACTGAACATTTCACAGGAGCAATTTCTATTGCACCAGTTATCAAAATTACAGAGTGCAGAAAGTGCTGACAGGGTGACATGGGATTCTGACAGCTGGGTCAATTACATACCAGCATTTGAGTGGGCAATAGCTTAGGCCCAATTAGTTTTACTAAATAGCATGACAGAAATGGATAAAAAACACCCATTTCCTCTACAGAATGACCCATTTCTGTTACAAGGGAGAGTGACCCAGCTTTGGGATAATATATACTTCTGTGGAGTTTAGCAAATTAAAAAAAAAGTAGTTTTAAGAGTGATGTTCTGTAATGCTGAAATCCAGAGTAGAGATACAAACAAACAAAAATCTGTTTCTCATTGACATATGCAGATTAGATGAACAAAATGCAGACTGAGGTTGAATCTTTTTGGAAAAACTAGTTAAAATTTTGCGAATTACCAGAGCAAGAATAACATAGCCAATTTTTTTGCCAGGAAAGCTAGATCTTTAGTGGTTATAATTAATCAAAGGTAATTTGGCACCATCACGCTATGAAACTCTGTCACTGTGCATGTTTTGGCTGGGATAGAGTTAATTTCTTCACTGAAAGGGTGGTTAAGAAATGGGACAGGCTGCCCAGGGAAGTGCTGGACTCGCCATCCCTGGAAGGGTTCAAGAAATGACTGGACTGGCACTTAGTGTGGGGATTTTGTGCTGGAAACAGTGCTGATAACACCAGGATGTTTCTGTCATTGCTGAGCAGTGTCAAGGCCTTTTTTGCTCTCCACTCTGCCAGAGAGTGGGCTTGGGGAGTGCATGATTTTGGAAGAGAACACAGCTGGGACAGCTGACCCTAACTGACCCAAGGGATATCCCACCTCACGTGTTGTCGTGTTCAGCAACAAAACTAGGGGGAAGCCTGGCTTGGGAGGCTACTGCTTGGGAACTGGCTGGGCATCAGTCGGCTGATGCAAGTTTCCACTTGCATCACTTTTCTCTCTTTGTTATTTCCCTTTCATTAAAATTATTAATATTCATACTACTATTACTATTCTATTTTATTTCAATTATTAAATTGTTCTTATCTGAATCCATGAGTTTTCTCACTTTCACCCTTCCAATTCTCTCCCCTGCAGAGCCGCTGAGGGAGGGTGAGCAAGTGACTGTGTGGTTCTTATTGTCAGCTGGGGTTAAACCATGACAAGCAGCTATATGGGCTTTCCAGCAATACAGCACAGTTGATAGCAAGCATTGGTGTTACAGCTGCTGTCTTCCATTTCTGTCCAATTAATCTGTCTCAGTGCCTGAAGCTGTTCAGCAAGACCAAGGGAAAAAACGTTTGCCTCTTTATTATTTATAACTCATTTTTTTCCCCTGATAACACTGCTATACCATAAACACTGTTTCCATGGAAACTCAAATAAGACAAAATTACCATGGATATTGTTGTTTATACCTCTAGGAATATACGTATCTAAAGTTTCAACCTGTTCCTGCATGACAAAGGAATGCAGAAGTGATTGATATTTTTAATTACTGGGTAATATTGGATGAGTTGGGGAATTTCTTGAATTGCAGTGCAGTGTGTTGCAATCTTGTTATCCAATTACATCTCGTGCTTCTTGTCGAGTTTATTTCCTTTGAAAGCTGTTCTTTTAAAAATGCAATTAGAAGTTCCTTGTGTCTGTAGACCTTGGTGATGCTGAATGGTGCATTACATTTATGTGATGCGGAGTAACAGCATTTAAGGATTAGGAAAAAAAAATGTCTTTGTGGGTTTGGTAATGGAGATGGATAAACCTGAGGCTGTATGAGAAATTAAAAGCAAAATTAAGTGACCTGAACTGCAAAGCCCATCCACAGGTTACTTAAGGCATGGCTGAAAAGGGAAATATTTCCTTTGAGTTAACAGCTGGCTGGAAAAGTGAAGACCCTCATTTGAACTTCAAAGGCCAATTACCTTTGTTAGGTTGAATGACCTAACAAAACCATAGACTCAATAGTTCTATGGTAGAATCTGAAAGTCTAAAAATGGGCCAAAGGATCGGCTTTGGCAATACCATGGTGGTAGGTATTACTATCCTAGTAGTAGGTAAAGAATTCTTATTTCATGCAGAATGTTACACAATTTCAAAAAAATGTTGTTTCCAGTTATGTGAGAACAAAATTTCTGCAGAACTGGGTGATTCACTCTATCCCATTATGTGAAAGAAAGGGGTGTTTATCTCTTATTTCTCCTGGTAAGACACTTACTGCCCTTTAGTAAAAAAAAACCTAACAAGCTTTGGTTCAAAAAAACAGAGCTTGAAGAAGGATGTCTCTCTCATTTTGTTGATTAGACACCTGAAAGGGGTTAGCTGCTGCTGCTGGACCTTTAATTATTTATGCAAGGTGGAATTTTATTAAAAAGGGGTGCTCAGAGCAAGTCCTCTCAGCTGTCAATAGCAAGCATGGTGTTCTGAGCACTGCTCTGTGAAACAAAGCCAAAGCCATTCCTGCAGATATGATTTAAAGGAAAATTCCTTGGTAAAGTGGTAAATCAGAGCCGAGGCACTTTGGAAAAAGTCTGGGACAGAAGTAGGGAACAAAAGCAGCAGCTTTTTAAATTTAGTCCATTCTTTCCTTAATTTTCTCACCTTTTCCTCTTAGAACTGAAGCATTTGCTCTTTTGGTTTAACGGAACATGTTGTCAGACTTGAACAGAATTTTAAACTCTGACTGTTTTTTTGGGAATTTGTATTTGTTTGTTTGTTTTCATCACAACCAAACCTATTTTGCAATCAGTTGCTTTGCAAGCATATAAGTTATTGCCAATCTACAGAATAATGCCATGAATATTTCTGCTTCTCAGGCAGAATGGCTTCTATTCCCTGCTCAAGGAAACTGGAATAGCTCTTCTCTCCTTGGAGCAAAAATCTGTCTTTTTTCTTTGCACCTAAAGGCATCTTTTGAGTTAAAAAGTCTTTTGCAAGACAGCACAGGAGAATTTCATTAGGTTGGTGGATGGGTTAGTAAAATATTTTTTTGTCTATTATAACAAGATCCAGTAAAATTGTTGCTCTATTCTAATGCCATACTACAGCTTTGTGTTGGCAAAGATTTGTTTTTTGCTCTTCAGAACCAAATAGCTGAAGAGGGGTCTACCCATCTGAACAATTCTTGCTTCATATTGTGCACATATTGTGAAGCACATTACTTCATTTCAATTTAGATATTCTTGTTTCCTTCAGTTTTATGCATGTGCTTCCCATGTCTTTTGAACCAATTCCCTATAGGACCAGAGATCCAGCTGGATCCTCACTGGGTTGGCAGATACATTACAGGACTTAAGGGAAACTTGCACCTTTCTAGAATAGCAATTGAGTCTGTGGTGTTTGCTCAAAGAAGAAGAAAAGTAACGAATCTATGGACTGTCTTGTTCTGTGATAAGCTCAAAAATATATCTATTTATCATAGATAAAGCCTGCAGGACTTCAAAGTCTTGGGAAGGACTCCTTGAAATATATGAGTAATTCCAGCATTGGATCTGCTCCAAACCAGTGAACAAATGTGCCTAGGACCCTTCTCTGGCACCAATGCCCACTGGCATGGAAACATTTCTGTCCACACTTTCAGCTGCCTGGAAAAGGTAGCTACACAGAAGTTGTTCATTGACAGTGTGTGAAGGTGTGTGTTGTCTCCCTAGCTGTGCCATGAACAGGTGAGCAGACTGCTAGCTGGGACAGCCCAAAGCAGTGCCAGAGGCTGTTATTATGAGATGGTTTAGTTCACCCTCCCAGAAGTATTCCTTACAACTGTGCCGTTTACTGGTGTACACAAAGCCTGTGACTTCACCAGTCCATTTCTGTGTACAACCAGAAAATAATTCAGGAAGAAAGGAACCTCTGGAGCCCATGCGTCTGATCCCCTGCTCAGAGCAGAGTCACTTTCTTGATTAGAGCAGTGAGCTTCAAGCCTTCTCCATCCAATTACTGAAACTCTCTGAGGATGGAGAAATCTGCTTGGACAGTCTGTTCCAGTGCTTGGCTACTCACTTTGAGATATCTTGGTCCAAGGGTATGGGTCACACCTCACTGATAAGCATCCTGCTGATTCTTCAGGATGTCCCTCTGCAGGCAACATATTCTTCCAAGATATTACCTGGATTTTGTAGTGTGCAGGCACAGGTGTGACTTGCTGCATGTTCACCTTCATTAAGTGGCACAATGGAATGGGCTCTGTGTGTGCTCACAGCCCAGCCCAGCACATAGGTGGAACCCAAAAGGATTAAACACCACTGAAGGTGTATTATGTGTATATGTGTATTATGCAGTGGTGAAGAAAGCCAAGAGCTCAAGACTCCCCAGCTCCTTTTGCTTCCTTCTAGTGCCCCATTTTTACCTTTGTTTCCCCCCTTGTAGTCCTTTGTGTTGCATATTTTCAGTAATTTTTATCTTCTCAGACATGGGAAAAGAGATTTGCTATGGTTTAGAGGAAAGTGGTCAGTCTGAAACGACCAATCTGACTAAGAAATGAAGCAGAGTGGATGTGGGTCTGTGTATTGTGGTTTTTTGGCCAGGTTTTGGTAGTGGTGGTGAGGCTACAGGGGTGGCTTCTCTGAGAAGCTGCCAGAAGCTTCCTCCATGTCTGGCAGAGCCAATCTCTGGCAGCTCCAAGACAGATTTGCTACTGGTAAAGGCTGGGCCAATTAGAAATGATGGTAACACCTCTCTAATAACAGATTTAAAAAGGGGGGAAAAAGTTATTGCACAGNGTGACCCTGTGGGGAGCCCATGCTGGAGCAGGATGTGCCTGAAGGAGTGCACCCTGTGGACGAGTGACCTGCACTGGAGAAGTTTGTGAAGAACTGTCTCCCATGGTGCTGCAGAAGGGCTCTTATCCCCGAGCAGAGACAGAAAAAATGTGATGAACTGACCATAATCCCCATTCCCTGTCTCCCTGTGCCACTAGTGGAGAGGAAGTAAAGCTTGGGAAGGATGTATGAGTGGGGGGAAGGTGTTTTTAAGATTTTACTTCTCATTATCCTGTTCTGATTTTGTTAGTAAAAAATTCATTTCACATCTCCAAGCTGAATCCCTTTTGCCTGTGATGTATTTGGTGGATGATCTCTCCCAGACCTTACCTCAGCCCATGAACCCTTGGTTATATTTTCTCTCTCTCCTTTCCACTCATGGAGTGGAGTGGTAGAGTGGCTTTTGTGGGTGCCTGGGATCCAGCCAGGGGTAGCCCACTTCAGTCTGCAACAGCATCAGGGAGAGGAGTCTCTGTAGTAAGTTCATCCTGCTCAGCTGATCACCTCCAGCAGGTAATTTCAGCAAGACTCAAATTCTGTGTGCTTGGATGTCATCTTGCTACCATATCCTGAGCTGGCTACCTCCTTGAAGGTGTCTTCCATTACATTCTCTGAAAACATACTATTCCTTGCTATTCTTTCTTAGCAAATGTTAGCATGGCTTTGGCTGTTATTTCCCCTAGAGGATGGAATTTCATAAACATCAGGCTGTGCTATTGAACAGATTGTGTTGTTTTCAGCAAGCCAGGGCAGAGGATTTTAATCACTAATTAATTTAATTACAGTGAAAAACAGACTAGCAATGGAGATGTTAGTCCAGCCTCTTCGTTTCAGCTGTAAAAAATTCCACTAATTCCCCACTGCACAAGTGACATCTATCCCCATGTCAGCAGCTCTGCCAGGGCTCTGAAGGTGGCAGGGAAGGATGGGGAGGTGGGGCTGGGGCTTGAGGCCAGGGACGCTGGGACTGGGTAGGCTCAGGATGGCATTCACTGGAATGTGTCACTCGGTGCCAGGTCCCCATGCCCATGCTGCCATTGGGGTCTGGTGTGGCCTTGAAGGGCTTCTAAGTTCACCCTTCTAAGTTCACCACTGTCTTCGATGATCTCCTTCTCTGCCTTGGGTCTACTCACAAGTATATGCAGCTGAGCCACCCCTGAACTGTGCCATGTCCATAGAAACTAAAAGCAAAACTCTGGCATCAACCTTCGTGTTTGTGAAACACCAGCCGGTCGTCACTTTGTCATGCATCTCACTCCTGCCCCCTCAGTTTGGTTGTCTTGAAATGTAAGTAGTGGTTTCTTTGAGATCATGCAACTATAATTTAAAATATCTCTGTGGAGAGAATTTGGATGATTTTTCCATCTACAGCCAAGGTCTAAGACTAGCTCTGGTTTTTGTTCTCAGGCTTTCTCTTTGACTGCATAGCAAAGCGTTATGTTACAAGATTAATCACACTGGAGATCATGCTATCTCCTTGTGTCAGCCTTTCTTATCCAGATTAAATAAAGTACTATGTGACTATATTGCTTTATGTCCTAGAAATTACTTTTCAGTTATACTGTGTACCCTTTAGCTTGGGATATTTCAGTACTTTGGTATTTAAATATGCTGAATGGTGTGATGACAGAATGAGAGGAAATGCCCTCAAGTTGCAGCAGGAGAGGTTTAGATTGGATATTGGGAAAAATTTCTTCACTGAAGGAGTGGTCAGTTTTTGAAAAAGGTTGTCTAGGGAACCGGGGGAATCACCACCCCTGGAAGTGATCAAAAGGCACTTGGATGTGGTGATAAGAACATAGTTTAGTGGTGAACAAGGTTGTGCTGGATTATCAGTTGGACTCAATGGTCTTAGAGATCTTTTCCAGCTTTAATTGTTCTACGATTCTATGATGCTTCCTATGGGAAGATGAAGATGAGGGTGGGAAAGTAAAAATCTTAAACGAGTATTATGAGATATTTAAAGAAGTTATAATCACAGAGAAAACAAAATAGAAATTATTTCCTGTAACATTTCTTAGTCTTGGGAATTTTATAGACTTTCTGGAACATTTGGTATATTCTGATTTCTTTAGAGACATCATGGTACCATGACATAGATAAAACAGTATAAAATTTTAAATGAAGATGCATCTGATTAATTCAGTGCAGGCTTTTTAAACTCTCTGTATGTAATGATTTCTTTCAAATCACTTAATTTTTTCATAGCTTTCTAAACCATAGTGGATTTTCTCAGATATAATTCTATGGCAGTGTGAATGAACAGGACTACTTTGGTATAATACCTTGAGATTATTAAAAACACAGTTCCACTGTTTTACAAATGTGATTTCAAATGATATTTTCTTTACTTCTGAATAAATTTTGTCTCACCTGTCTTTTGCCTCTGCCTACTACTACTTTTCTGAGACACGAAATGGGTTTTTGAGATGTTATGTCAATGAAAAGAAATGAGCTTTTATATTCAGGTCAGCATTGGGGTTGCGGAAAAACTGACCTGAGATTATTATTTTTCCATAATTGCTTTTTGCTTGGTTGTTTTTGAACAGCTTCCCTCCCAACCCCCTCTTATTCAGGATGCTTGAGGTGGAAAAGGGTCCCTTAAATTCTATGTATGGCATGCACCCCGCTTCATCTCATTCTAGGGAGTGTGAATAGCTTGAGTCTGAGGAGAGATTATCCCAGCTGCCTTGCATTGCCTGGCATACATTACCACTGATGGCCTGTGTGTTTGGTGTGGGGCAGCTCCAGGAGGCTGGGCAGTGCTGCTGCTGCTGCCTGCTACCTGCTGTAAAGCTCTGGGCAGTTATAGTGTGCATAGTGAATGGGAAACCTTCCTGGGTCAGTGACCCCTAACACACCTGTGGTAGAAGCACATCTCATATGAGGCTGTGTAAAAAGCAGTGATTTTTTTTGCCTGGGGTCTGTGGATCCCTGGAGGTGTGTGAAAAATTGTGGAGGAACATGTAAATTCAGAGCACATGCAATAATCCCAGGAAATGTGCAGGGCTGAAGTTTCTGGGCAGGTTGAAAACTGCTGAAATAGTCTGTGTTTGGAAGACATTTTCCAAATCACTGCAGGTAGACAGGTGAACTTGCGGGGTTTTTTGTACGAAATTTTTCAGCAGTCCTTCAGCCTGTCTCACCCTCTGAGTATTCCTTGGCAGGCAAATGTGAAAAGGACCAGAAAAAGAGTGTGTGGTAAAGAACAAGAGGAAACATTTTATAAAAATGGAAATGCATGTCTTGTTGATTTATGCTCTTTCAGGGTATGTTTAATGATGTCTGATCATTTGAACTTCAAGAGAGCAGCATTTAGAATAAAACATGTTTTATATTCATTATCATGACAACTCTCCTCCCTTTCCACTTCCCCTGTTGAGGCTACATGTACTTTGCTTAATAATGGAAATTCTGATAGGTTTTCTAGGAGAACAAAACCTCTGAGATCACAGTTCAATTTATAGTTACAACTGCTGTCTATGTGTGGTTCTTTTTATTAATTTTTTGAAGCAGCAGTCAATTATTGAGCCCTCAGATTATTTTTCCTTCTGTGTTGAAGGGCCACTGGAAGGCAGTACATTAAGCATTCCCTCCAACAATAAAGATATCTGAACCTCTCCATCAGAAGGGTTCTGTATCCAATTATTTGCAAGCTCCTTGCAGATATGATTTTGTGGAGTAAATGGAACGCATACTTCAGTCATTCTCTGCACTGATAGTAATTTAATAAAAATAAAAAGCTATTGATTTTTTTGTTAGCTGTGTTAAAAGACCACTGTAATCTTGGCTTCACTCTGCTGTTGGCAGAGCATTTGCCAGTGAGTAGATTTTTTGCTTTTCTTGGGGCACCATTTATTAAATGCTATCTTAATGTGTACAGATGATTAGTTTAGCTGAAGTGGGGGAAAATTTATAATACCTTCCTGTTATTTAACTTCTCTTAGTCAATTCAGATGTTAGAAGCATTTGCAGAGATTTATCTCCTGTACTTTGTGATTTTGTTTCTTACATTCCTTAAGCCAAATGTGCCTCTGAGCTTACTGAGCCAGCACTTTCTGGGCAGGAGCTAATTTTGATGGAGATAGAAAATATCACTTTATTTGTTGACTTTTATTGAAATAACCACTCTGGTATGAAAGAGGAATGTCACATAAGCTGTTCAGTAAACCTCAGCTTGAACAAGGAGTTAAACCAGTAAAGATGGACTCATGGCAAAGGATTTATTTATCTAAAAGAGTTGATCTTCTCTAAACTAAACTGTTCAGGGATACGCCTTCTCAAAAAGTTTTCATATAATCTATTCCCTTTGGAAGTTTCTCTTCATCTACATTGACCATAGCTAGAGTCTATACAATTCTTTGGGTGAGTTGTGAATTTCAGATGTTGAAAGATTAATTCCACACTTTAATTCCATTTTAGGTACACTTGGATCTCTCTAAAACAATGTTTTCTGTGATGCTGAAACATAAGAATTTGAAATCCATTTGTCAAGTATGGTTAACCCTGATGAAGTCCCACAATATTTATGCAGGGGCCTATCTTTGTTCAGAGACGGGCAATGAAGCTGGTGAAGGGGTCTAGAGGGTAAATTCTATGTGGAGTGGCTGAAGGAGCTGGGGTTGTCCAGCCTGGAAAAAAGGAGGCTGGGAAGTGACCTTATCACTCTCTACAACTGCCTGAAAGGAGGCTGTAGCCAGATGGGGGTCAACCTCTCCTCCCAGGCAAGTTGAAGGACAAGAGGATATAAACCCAAGCTGCACCAGGGGAGATTCAGGTTCTATATTAGGAGGAATTTCTTCACAGAAAGGGTTGCCAAACATTGGAATGGGGTGCCCAGGGATGTGGTGGAGTCACCATGCCTGGAGGTGTTTAAAGAAAGACTGGACGTGGCACTCAGTGCCATTGTTTAGTTGACAAGGTGGTGTCCAACCAAAGCTTGGACTTGATGACCTCGGAGGTCTTTTCCTACAGAACTGATTCTGTGCTTCTGTGATCTTCACCTCTAACTCTTTTAAAGATTTAGAGCTGTTTTTTGGGATCAGAAAGTCCATCTTTATTTCCACATGTGCTGGTTTTGTCTGGAACAAACTTTATTTTCTTCATAGTAGCTAGTAGGGGAGCCACATTTGGATTTGTGCTGGAAACAGTGTGGATAATACTGGGATGTATTAATTATGGCTGAGCAGTGCTTGCACAGAGTCAAGGCCTTTTCTGCTTCTCACACCACCCCACCAGTGAGCAGGCTGGGGGTGCACAAGGGTTGGAAGTGGATACAACCAGGACAGCTGACCCCAGCTGACCCAAAGGATATCCTCTATTATATGACATCGGGCTCAGCATATAGACCTGGGAAAAATGGAGGAAGGCAGAGACATTCGGAGTTCTGGTGCTTGTCTTCCAAAGTCACCATCACATGTGATGGAGCCTGGCTTTCCTGGAGATGGCTGAACACCTGCATGCCCATGGGAAGTGGTAAATTAATTCCTTAATTTACTTTGCTTTTGTGCACGACTTCTGCTTTACCCATCAAACTGTCTTTTTCTCAGCCATGAGTTTTCACTTTTTCTCTTTTGATTCTCTCCCTTATCCCACTATGAGGGAGTGAGACAGTGGCTGTGTGGGGCTGAGTTGCTGGTTGGGATTAAACTGCAACAAAAACTCTGTTTGGGGTGGCAGCTTCCACTCATCCCGGGCTAGCCTGGCTAGGTAGATACTTCCTGGTTTCTACAAAGTCTAACCCTTTCCTGGTCTCTGACACCATGCCTAGTAAGCCCCTCTAATTCCCTGAAGACCTCAATCATGGCATCATAGAATGTATTGAGTTGGAAGGGACCTTAAAGATCATCTGGTTCCCTGTCATGGACAAGGGAACCTTCTATTATTCCTATAATAAAAGGTCTTGTATTTCAAGAACCATGGGTTTGTATGATTTTATTGGCAATGATATGCAGTCTCAGGTTTCCAAACCGTCATTTCAACACTAAGAACATTTGTTACCAAAGCAACACAATAAGGCAGACTTGCTATTATTTGATGCACTTCCTTGACAGAATGATTTTGACTCTACAGCTCCAGTTCCACAGGCAAATATATTTGGAGTAAAGCCTCGGCCTCCAAATTCCCATCTATTTTACTAAAGCCAAAATTTAACTTTTTTAATTCAAGGGAGGAGATCAAAGTAGTTTGGAGTTTGTGCCAGCTGAGATCCTGACTTGGGGTGTTGTAAAATCACACAGATGTGATCAAAAATGCAAAAGTTCTAGTAATACTAGATGTCACTTCATGATTAAGAGGATAACAATCCTACCATAAATAAAGAAGCAAGGAAGGTAAAAACAGTATTTAGATGGATTTCTCAACACATGATATTAGAATCTTTGGTAGTGACAAGTCTCAGCATTCCTGTGCCCAGCTCTTGCAGATGCAGACTATGTAGTCACTTCTACTGCTTAGAAAGTGAAGAAACACCCCTGGTTGTAATAGCTCCTTCACAGTTACAATTCTATCTGTCTTCTGGCCCGTGTGTAAGAAAGTGCATATACCAGCTTGTTGGGCAACTGTATTGTTCACTGGGGCATAATGAAGTCTCTCAACTGTAACTAAAAATGTGCCAGTAGAGCCATGTGCATAGTAGCTATAAAATTACTTCACGTTTGAAGTATATTGATATTGACGATATTGAAGCCAGCAGCAAGTGACAAAGGTCACAAATACAGCATGAGATATGAAGCCAGAGCTCCCAAACTGCATGTGCTGCAGTGATGCCTGTGTCCTCATAGGGCAGTTGCAGACACATCTCACTACTCAGCTCTCCAGAGAGTTTCAAGGAAAGGGAGGGGCACACCTGGCAGCATTCATATTAGATACGCACTCTGTCTCAAGGACAATGTCAATTGACAATGACAATTTTCAATGTCAGTGACACTGTACTGAGCAATGTCATCTGTAGGTTTGTTTCAGCTAAATACACTAAAATCAGGAAAGAGTCACAGGATATCATAAGTCTTATGCTCAGACCCACTGTATGCTGATGATTTTGTGTGTACATCCTGATCAGTCAAGGACAGCAGCACACAGTCCTCCAGATGGAAATCACAGAATGGCTGAGGTTGAAAGGGATCTCTAGAGGTCGTCTTGACCAACCCCCTGCTCAAGCAGGACCACTAGAGCTGGTTGCCCAGGACCATGCCCAGACTGGTTTTGAATATCACCTAGGTGGGAGACTTAAAAACTTCTCTGGGCAACTCGTGCCAGTGCTCAGCCACCCTCACACTGAAAGTGTTTCCCGATCTTGAGAGAAAACTTTCTGTGTTTCAGTTTGTGCCCATTGCCTCTGGTTCTGGCACCGGGCACCTCTTTTCTGTCAGTTTGCTTTCCAGCTGGGTGGTCCCTAGCATATATTGGTGCAGTGGGTTGTGGTTCATCAGGTGTAGGCTGGAGATTAACAGGTTTGCACTTTGTTGAATTTCATGAGGTGACCTGAATTCCATCATCTCATGTTTACTGCAGCCAAGACTGCCTTTGACCCTCAGATTCCAAACAAGACCCTCACTGGTATGAGGTTCTGTTGGAGTCTAGGAAAAGCCTAGAAAAAAAAACTTTTCCTGCTCCTCTGGGTGTTTGTTTTACCCTCAGAGCTCCTCAAAAGAGGCTTGGCCTGGGACCAAGCTCGTGGGAGCATTTGCCCCACTTCTGGATGAGCTGAGAGCACCAAAGAAATGAGGAGATGGTTGTTTAGTGTACCACAGAATGAGTAGTTGTAGTTTTTAGGTTTTGCTATATATATTATATGGAGCCAACATGGAGATTCTAGGGTGTCAGCTTCTTCTTCTTCATCTTCTTCTCTCTTCTCCTTCTCTTCCTTTTTCCCTCTGACATGAGTTCCTGTGACTTGTTAATTGGTAGATAGAATTTAGTGTAAAGGAGACATGTCAATAAGGTTGATATTTACTGGTTTTGGGAACAAAATAAGATATGTAAAGTTTTCTAACTGGTTGATAATAGATATAAAAGCTACCTGCTTTGGGTAGCCATTGCCATTCTGCCCTCGTGTTCCTGGAGGTCACAGCACAGTCTGTGCCTCTGAAACTCTGATAAGAGCAAAAAATAAACAAGGTTTGAAACAGCAGGAAGAAGCCTCATTTCATCTTTTTGGGACATGGGACACTGAAATCAGGAACACAGCCAGGCCAGATGTCAGGGTCCAAAGAAGAACACCCCTGGCAAGGTCCAACACAGTGTCTTTCTTCATTGACTCTTCATTTGGAGGAGGATGATATAAAGAACCTTCTGGATTGCTTTTACCCTGTTATGTTGTCCTCTGGAAGATTTGGGGTGATTGATGTCCCCCCTGAGAGCCAGGGCCTGTGAATGTGAGGCTAAATGAGTGACTTGCAGTAGGCTAGTAGTCTGTGACTGCCAATGTCCTTCCTGACCATATGTTAGGAAGTGGTACAGGCTCTTAAGGAACAGGACACTTATTTCAATTGCCTCATTGTGGTGAGGAAGCATCTGGTCATCTCTAGATGGAAGCTGGCACAGCTCTCTTGCTCTTCAGCTGTGGTACAGCAGTGCAGTATTAGAAAGCCTGCTGTGACAATTGCTGTGATGAGTTATGGAAAACCCTGTGTATCTCCTTTGTCCTGAATTGACACCACCAGTAAGGATCCTAA
This sequence comes from Vireo altiloquus, assembly GCA_013396875.1. NCBI lineage: Eukaryota > Metazoa > Chordata > Aves > Passeriformes > Vireonidae > Vireo > Vireo altiloquus. Next base: position 275,730 of record VZRF01000391.1, on the reverse strand, counting down.
TTCTAGAAGTTTGGCATGCCCAGCATTGTAGGGTTGTCAAACTCACATCCAGTGTTCAGTGCTCTCTGAGAGAAGCCATGACTACTGTAACCGTGAGGAGTACTTTTTTTCTTGCATTTGGAAAATCAGTGATCACAGTGTAATTTATGCATTCTGATACTGGACACACTGTGCATATTATGTCTGTTTATTTCAGAAGTTGGGTATTTTCCTTCAGAAACTTGTGAATGCCCTTTCTAAACTTTTAGTGAAACTAAATAATGTATATATCTATTAGGGTGCAAATGTCCTATGCTGATACTGCATCCCCAATGAATAGCTCAGGTACAGCCCAGTCCCAGCCAGTTATCCCTCTGAGCCAGCTGTTCTGACACACTGAGGAGAGTCCAAGACCTGACTGCTCTGGGTGTTGCTAGAGATGCCCCACTAAGGCCAGATGGACACAGTCAAAAAGGTCCAAAGAGATCAATATTATGTTATCTGACAGCAAAATGATATGAATACTAGCCATTAGATCAGGTAATCTCAGAATTTCTGGGGAAGAAAAACAAATGTGGGATAAATTTTGTACTTGATGCTAAACTAGTATAATATTTAGCAGATACAGACATTCAATAACAGGTCATACTCTGGTCCTGCTACTATCAAACATGTATATCATAATAGATATCTTTTTACCTCTTGTTGCATTACCAGTTTTCAGGAAGAAAAACAGAGAAGGCTTTCACAACCTTGTATAGCAATGGTCAAATTATGAATTTCCTACAAAATTCAGTGAAAAACCTATCACATTTTGTAAAGATTTATTTCCTGTTATTATCTCTAAAAGTACTTTAAAAAATAGTAAGAGTTGCTTAGAACATTTCCTACATCATTTTAAATAGGAAGTGAAGTTTTCTTTTAATTCTTCTATGTCCGCTAGCTGTTTACTTCACTGAGGCAGGGTATAGTTTTTATGAATGATGACATATAACCCATTTTCTAAAAATACCTTGGATTTTTCATATTATTTCAGTGTCCCTGGGTAAGTGATAGGAAGAAATTGTATAACAGCCTTTTAAGTTTTTTTCCCTTGCTACTGTGGTAGAAGCTGTTAGACCCATCACACTGATAATGAGGAATATACCTTCCATCAGCCTATAACCGTGAAAAGAAAACCTTCCCAATTACTGTCCAAATTCGCTGTCTTCCTTTGCTTTAACCTAATTTCCTTAGTACTCAGGTATTTTTCTGGTGCACAGTGTATTTTTCTAGCACATTCCCAGCTAGGAGTGGCTCACCCTGTTCTCCTTTCTTGTTCAGTGTTTTTCTCAATGATTTTCCTTTGATTGTGGCCAGTAATCAGCCAGCAGCATCCTGCTTTGGTCCATTCCTATACTGCTTTCATTGCTTACACCCTACAAAAGGACTTCTAGAATAAAAGAATTACATTATTCAGGCTTTTTCCAAGTTCTACTCAGAAGCTATTAGCAGTCACTAGGAGAGTTTGATATGCGAGCACTTATGACTCAAAAGTAAATGCTGTAGTTTGATAACCAGTCACCAAAAGCATAATGAAAATATGTAACTGAAATTCTTAGTTTCTCTAGACTATCTCATTTTTTATTTAAAAATTTATTATTTTCTGGTGAACATAATTTTTTCACTGTTAATGAAACTGCTTCTGTTCATTTCATACCTTTCTCCTCAGAGTGAGTAGACAGCAGCAGAGACAGATCTGATGAGATTCTTACTTTAGATCTACCTCACTTTAGATCTCAGAAATGCAGTTAACTAAATCTTAGGTAGCCCTCCAAATCTCCCATCAAAGTCTTTGGTTGAGAAATAAGCATTTCTGGACATGACTCATCTGGCTTATTTTAGACTGCTCCTTCGGGATGACGTGAATCACACCTAAGTGGCTCTTTCTCTGAGCTGATTATAAAAGACACTGATGGTGACCAGGTCAGTCAAATCCCATCTCTCCTGTCCACATTGAACATCATGTGTGATTAATGTGATTGCAATTCACACTAACTCAGAATCTGAACTTGACATTTTATTGCTGCTGTCTGAAATCGTAAAATCATAGCGTCATAGAGCCATTAAGTATGGAAAAAGCCTCGAAGGTCATCAAGTCCAACCTTTGATTGAACACCATCATGTCAACAAAACCATAGCACTAAATGCTATGGTCCAGTTATTTCCTGATCACCTCTAGGCATGGTGACTCCACCATGTCCCTGAGCAGCCCATTCCAGTGCTTGGCAATCCTTTCAGGGCAGAAATTCTTCCTGATGTCCAACCTGAATCTCCCCTGGCACAGCTTGAGGCCATTTTCTTCCTCTCATCCCATCCCTGGTTGCCTGGGAGAAGAGACCACCTCCCACCTGGCCACAATCTCCTTTCAAGGAGTTGTAGGCAATAGTGATACTCTTTTTCTCCAGGCTGAACAACCCCAGCTCCCTCAGCTGCTCCTCATATTGTTTAGTCTCCAGACCCTCCTCATATTGTTTAGTCTCCAGACCCTGCAACAGCTCTGTTGACCTTCTCTGGACAAGCTCCAGCATCTCAGTGTCTTTCTTGAAATGAGGGACCCAGAACTGAACACAGGATTTGAGGTGCAGCCTCACCAATGCCAGGCACAGCAGGACAATCACTGTCCCGGTCCTGCTGGTTGCACCATTCCTGATAGAGTCCAGGATGCCATTTGCCTTCCTGGCCCCCTGGGCAATGCTGACTCATGTTCCTTGTCTATCAACCAGCACCCCAGGTCCTTTTCTGCTGGGCCACTCTCCAGCCACTCTTCCCCTAGCATGTAGCGCTGCATGGGGCTGTTGTGACCCAAGTGTAGGACCTGGCACCTTACCTTATTGAACCTCACACCGTTGGCCTCAGCCTGTGGATCCAACCTGTCCAGATGCCTCTGCAGACCCTTCCTACCCTCCAGCAGATCAACACTGCCACCCAACTTGCAGTCTGGGAACTTGCAGAGAGTACACTTGAAGCCCTCATCCAGATCATTGATAAAGGTACTAAACAGGACTGAAATGAAAGAGCAGAAAAATTTTTGTCCACACAGATGAGAAAATTCTCTCTCTAATATGGGCAATTATATTTTCAAACATAATGGAAGAAATTATATTAAACAAAAATATATATAAACAAATGGGGTAATTGTATCCTTAAATATCCTTAAACAAAAAATTATGAGCTCTTTTGGGCACCAAAGGCAGTTATGCATTCTTCAGGAATCATAGTGAACTGCAAATGATAATTAGCTTGATGATTGAGTCACATATTTGTTAGAATTGTAAATGCAATGAATGCTTTCCTTTAAAAAGCATCACAGAGTCTTTGACAGATGCAGTGGAGAAAAAAGGGATATTTCTGAGTGTACTTGATAGGGATGATAAGAAAAAGGACACTTTCTTCTAGCCCCAAGGTGGGGTTTGCACTCAGGAAGATATTCCCAGTAAAGTCTGATCCATAAAGTACTGAAACAATCTTGTTTGGTTGGGGCTTTTTTTTTTCAGTTATATTTAGTGGCTGTTTGAGCTTCAAGAAATCAAGCAGAAAGAAGATGCCTGTAGTTCACCTGCTGCTTTAAGCAGCAATAGATATCAGAATGAATTATATTTCCTTTAGTACAAACATCCAAAAGGTTCTGGCTGCCTCTGGTGTTGTAAAAAAACGTGTAATTGGCATTTCTGTGAAGCAAAATATTGTGTGCAATCATGGAGTACCACTAGCTCAGAGACTCTTGTGACAGTCTTCTGCAAACACAAAGACCATATTACAGGATTTCACATTACAGAGGACATAAGTTATTTCTCAAAATATTTGAAGAATCTTCTGGGAGCAGAGCCGTGCCAAGTATACTGGGATATAAATCCCAATACCAAGGATTTACTACAAAACCTCCTAGCTCTAGACACTGAAATACTGCTCAGTTTTCTCAAATAAACTCATCTCTACATATAGTCAGGTTGTAGATGTGTCATATTCATTTGGAAAAGGATCTGTGCCAGAAAAAGTGCCTGTGGTTGTCCCGCATGGACATAAGTTCCTGCTCTGGTGGTGTTGTGTTCAGTGATGAGAGTACAAACCAGAGATACTTCATGGGGTCCTAAACTCTCCCAAGTTTCAAGATAAAATATGTTTCTTCTGAAAATAGCCCTGGTTGGATGATTAAAAAACCTAAACCTTATTCCCTCAGGACTACTAATACTGTCTTGTCTCCATATAACTTCTCTTGCCTCCACTTCCTTCTCTACAATTAAATTTTCATTAATTTTTTCAAAGAGATGACTTAGACACTTCAGGTACTCTCTGGACTCTTTATCTTTCTACTACTCCTTTCTGTTCACAAATATAAACCCCTCATCTTTTTTTTTTTTTCCGTTATGCTTCTGTTACCTCCCACTGTCTTCAGATGTCTTTCTTGTGCTGTGAGTGTTAGCTGAGAGTATTTCCCAATTTTCCACAACCCACCCCACCCAAAACGCTCAGCTACCATTCCAACCCCTTTCCAGACCTTCCTTTTCCTTGATTTCTAAGCTTGTTATTACTTGAAACTCTTTTCTTCATCCCATCTCCAGTCTCTCCTCTATCCCTGACATATCTCTGAAACTTCTCTCACCAAGGCCTTTGGCAGCAGGTCAAAGCTGCATCCCAGATCCACAGTCAGCTTGCCTTTTCCAAGCTGTCAGGCTCATGCAGTCTGTTTAACCAGGCTTTTCCACCTTAGTTCTTTCGCTTCCCCAGGGACTCTGTCCTCTCTGGGCTTCTTTCCTACTCTCTAATCGTGTTTTTTGGAGACAATTCCTTTAAACTTCTCTGGGTTTTCAGTAGCTCTTTTATGACCCTATCAGCATGCACTGTCTTTGAATAATTCCATCAGAAAATAAACTCAGCTCTGGTCCCTAAGAAGACAGACAAACAGATTTTCTCTTGTACCAAATCCTAGTTTCTCTCTTTGGTGCTCCCGTCTGAGTGTTCAGTGATACACTTTACTTATCTGTAACTAAATGCAAAGTCATTCTCTCAGGGCCACTTGGCAGATACATGTCCTGTTTGTTCAGTCTTTAGTCAGGGGGGTTATGGCTGATGACTGGAATGCTGCAGCAGTATGACAAATATAAGCAGTTTCAAATAACAAATAACTGTAAAGTTGAACTAGATGGAAATAAATCAATATTGAAATGAACAGTGCATTACCTGTGAGAACACTTACATAAAGAATATTTATTGGCATTAAAAGATCTATTTGAGCCTATTGTTCCATCTAGTTAAGCCAATGTTCTTCATACTTCCAAAACAAATATGTTTTGGTGATGTTGAACGAAAACATTCTATGTAAATATTCACTAGCAGTACCAGATGACATGCATGCTAGGTTTTGAATACAATTTGGAAACTAAACCATTGCCAGTAATTTGCTTTCTTTTGGTTTTCCCAGTCTGCTGAAGAATGAGAAGTTCTCTAGATATAAAATGGAGAATATAATAGGGATACAGAGTCATAGGGATGCAACAAGAATCTGACTACTCCTTTAGAATTACAATGTTAATAAGGTGATAAATATTCTATTCCCAGCTCAATTTTAACACTAAATTTGAAAGCAGTGTACTAATAAATAGTAAAGGCTTGTAAAAGAAGTGCGTAGGTCCAACTAAATTTCCCTCTAGCTTTTCATTGCAAAATCAATGATGTGAAAACATTTACACACAATCAAGTAATTGTGAGGGGATAAAATAGCCTATGAGCTTGCAGTGATCATATTGGGTAAACCATGGCTTTATCTCTCTCTGTTGATTCTTCCTCCTTTCATTTACGTGATACTTCATGGAAATCTTGTCATCTAGGCACCTGTGTTTTCTTAAAAAAGTTACAATCAAAGCTGACAAGTTTATGTCCATATTCACTCATGCGTGAAAGTACTGGAGGAATATATGTATTTTCCTGTCTTACTCTTCTGTGAGGCTTTATTATTCACCATGTAAGAACAGCTTCTCTTTGATGTCTCATCTGTAGAAAAAGACACATTTATCTTCATTGCCACCTTTTGATTTCTGATGTGTGTTGAAAACAGTTGTTGAGTGAAGCAGACTTCCAAGCTGATGGTTTGAAATCAGAACTACACAATCCTTTAGATTGAAAAAGACCTTTAGATAGTAGATTCTAACTACCAACCTAGCACTGGCTGCCAAGTCCACCACTAAACTATGTCCTCAGCCGCACCTCTACCCTTCTTCTAAATACTTCCAGGAATGATGACTCAACATCTTCCATGGACACCCTGTTCTGATGCTTGATAGCCCTTTCACTGAAGACATTTTTCCTAATATCTAATCTGAACTTCTCCTGGTAAAACCTGAGGTAATTTTCTTTTATTCTGTCACTTGTTACCTGAAACCAACCTCCACCTTACTGCAGCCTCCTTTCAGGGAGTTGTAGAGAGCAATAAGGTCTCCCCTGACCTTTCTATTTTACAAAGGCTAAACACCCCCCGCCTCCCTCAGCTGCTCCACATCAGATTTGTGCTCCAGACCCTTCACCAGGAATGTTGCTGTTCTCTGGACTCACCAGCAACTCAATGCCCTTCCTGAACTGAGGGGTCCAAAACCAAACACAGGATTTGAGTTGTTGTCTCACCAGTGCTGAGCTGGGCAGTGACAATCACTGAATTTTCAATCGTCAACTGACAATCAAATTAAAAATAAATCTACTACAAATATAAATTTTGAACATCATGTGTTTCTGAAGTTTCAATGTTTTTCAGGGAGTCGTGTTTCAATAATTTTGTTAGAGTGTTTAATATACCAGTTAAAAGCTTCAGGGCACAGAAGAAATACCTTTTTGGCGTTTTGCTCTTGACTTGAGCCACCAGTTATCTCTCAAGGTCCTAAATGTAGAACAATTTTCTTGTGAAGTTGGGTAAAATCATAGTAGAATCATCAGACCTCAGGTATGTGTTCGGGTATTTTTTTGTTTGAGTGTTTGTTTTTTGTTTGTTTGGTTGGTTGGTTTTGTTGTTGTTGTGGGTTGTTTATTTTTTGTTTTGTTTTATTCTGTTTTGGGTTTTTTTTGATCCAGTAGTGATATTTTGAAGAGGTGGTCACCATAGTAACAAAAAAGGTTTTACAGGCTGCAAACAGTTCAAAAGTCTATGTGGGTTGTTTATTTTCACAGTGCAGACAAAATAGCAAAATGAGTTGTGTGTCTTTTGGGCCTGCTACAGGAAGGGATAAGCTCTTTCTGTTTGAGAAAATCTTGACCTTGACTATGATTTTTTTTCCCCCAAGTATGAGTATAAAGTAAAGTGTGTCTAAACACTAAAAGAAATGCTGTTGCAAATGGCATTTCAGATGGTATTGTGAGTTCTAATTTTGTAATGCTGCAATTTCTGTCATGGATGTATTTGCGTTGCCAGGAGAGTATGTCCAAACCAGGGACTGGCAGGTGCAAGAGGGCCAGCACAAGGACAGGTTTCTGTCCCTGCTGGCAGTAGGGACAGCACTTCACTCAGGGTGCCTTGGGGGCTGACTCCAGGCTGTGCTGGTGAGCTGACTACACGACAGAGCCCCTTGAGCATGGCACAAGGTACCTGGGGTACAGTCACAGAGCCAGGAGAGAGGAACTATGGCAACCCTGAGGTCCTCAGGGGCCAGAGTGGGGGATCAGGGACTCAGGGCAGGCACTGACACAGCTCCTGAAAGGCTGAGTTAAGGACATCCAAAAACTCTTATGCTCCTTGGTTGGCTGTTACTAGAGGAGCTGGGTACAAAATTTCCTTTTTTTTCTACAATATATTCAACTGTGTTATGAATGTAGGTGATCAATTAAAAACCTGCCTCCTTGAGTGAGCATGATCCTGGGATTTTCTGGTCTGTGAACCTCTGTGATTGCTTTTTTTACTTGACTGTCAGTATTTCAGGGAAGGTCATAAGTCTGGCTATACTTTTTTCCAGTTCTTTTTCCTGGATTATATTATTTTTTTCTAATCTCCTAACTAAAATCCAGTACTTTCACCATACTTCTCTTTTTCCTTCTGGGGCATTAACTCCTTCTTTCTGATTCTGGCCGTCAATGAGGGTTTTCCTGGGAGTACAAAGTTGGGTTCAAGTGCTAGTTTTCTGAGTGTGCTTAGGTTCCAGAGAATAAGCCTGTGGTAAATGTAGTGTTGCAATCAGAAGATTTTTAATAAAAATGTGTTGAGTCCATTGCTTTTATCCCCATACTGAAACTTACTCTCTTTCTTTTATTCTATATCTCAGATTTAAGATTGCATCCACTTCTAGACTGCAGAAACCTAAAGGGAGGTAGAGGTGCAAGGAAATTCTTATCATACATATATCATCAACTAATCCTTGATTAATCCTTAATTGAGCTTTCCTCAAGGCTGCTCTTCCCCTGTACACAATTGAGCTTGGAAGCATTCATGGAGAGGCAGGCTTAGACTGGGTTCTGAAACATTCTTTAGAGGAAGAGACTGTCTCACCAGATTGTTGTTCACGTGTGAGGAGTAGACAAGACCTGGTCTGGTCGAAGAGGTGACAGTCTGGGTTACCAGCAGGTATTCTGAGCTCAGCTCACCTTCAGCCTGTTAGGGATGCAGTAGACCCAAGTTCAAGTTGGACAATACCCAACAGCCTGGAAAGTGGCCAGGTAGTGTGACTGGCATGCTTACATATATTCCTGAAGCTGTTTTCTGCATTTCTGCACGGCAGATCTAGCTGGGATTTTCCAATTTCCTGTAAGGGGGAAGTATCTGAGGCAAAAAGAAAAAGCCTAGTGAATTCCAGCATTTTGGACCAAAGATAAGCCCTGCAGTAAAACAGCCAAAACAGAGGTAGACAATTCTTCCAGGCAAAGAACTGACCACTTGTTATCACATTTCTATCATTTATTTTCTTGAAAGCAAGAAGGAAGTACAGGAGAAAAGAAAAAGCAAGGATGGATGCCATCCAATCATCACTAAGGAATTCTGATCTAAGATGGTAAGTTAGAGAAGTATTAGAGTTAGGGAAACACAGAGTCTTAATCCAGCTATTTCCTCTTGAGTTCTTAGATGCAATAGTTTATTTAACTAGGAGACTGAAACAATCTGTTTTTGTCTTTGTGTGTGCATAGCTTTATATTTGGAGTTGGTCTAATAGTAGAAAACTGTTAATACATAACTTGGTCACTAAATTATGGAACATTTTAAGCATACATATTATATTACAGAAATGGTTAAAAATGTATTTTGTTTTTGTCCAGCCCCATTGTATGCTTATGTGTGTGTATAGAAATGTGTCTACCCCCACACACACCTTCAGGTAGCTTTGTTTGAATTCATTGTCAAGGTCCTCAAGCCAAGTGACTCTGTGTCCATAAAGCCTCCAAAGATCTGTGCTTAGGAACTTTCCTTTCCTCCCTGCATCCCAAGGCCCATGCTTCCCCAATGGTGCATCACCACTCCAGTCTCCAGACAAGAGTGTACTTAAAGGCTTGCAAAAGCCTGAAAAAATTTGAGCTGGGGCACAAACCCAGGTTATCAATATGACATAGTAGCAAATGCACTATATGCAAATAAATTCCTGTTGCACCCCAATTCTTTTGTACTATTCTAATCCTTTATCTTCAACTCTGTCTGCAATAAATTTACAGCAGCCTTATCTCAAGAAGCCTGCTCCTTGCAGAAAGCTGTGATGTGATTATGAACCTATTCATAATCAGTTCTTGAGGTCACAACAAATGCCTGCAAGCAAGTGGAGTGGGCATAAACAAGAAGTGGGTTGTACCAGCCATGGACAGGACAATGCATCTCTGGTCTGTTCAGCAGATGGGTCTTTCACTACAACCTGAAGAAACACCTGCAAAATTGTATGGAGCAAACTGAATAATAACAAAGTGAATGAATGCAGCAGTACCAGATGGACAAATGTATTTCTCAGATTTTATTTTTAATTAATATAAAAAAACAGATGGCTATAGTTATCCTGTCTTTAGTATGTTGCAAACATTTTGCTTCCAACCTGTTCTGCCTTCTCTGTCAGTACCAACTGGCACTATAAATCACCTCACTTAACTTTGAACCCATAGCAGTTAAATATGAAGTTTAAGTTGGCTGAAGATCAGGCTTGGCTGCTACGGACACACTAAGTGCCCCTGCAGAGGAAGCTTAATTTTACCTTTTCTGGATACCTATCTTAAAAAGGGATGGATTGCTATACAGAATCACCTCTTTGTTCAATATATAGGGAACCTAAGCTTTAGCTTAAGGTGATATGAGTAAGTTTTAGAGGGCTTATTATAGAGAAAAGAAACCCTGTTTTAGTAATCCACGTGAAGACTCCCATGCATTGCTATTCTTAAATATAGATTGCAGTTGATAAGGGCAGAGCTTAACTGTTCTGTGTCTTTTAAAAAGGATGTGGTTATCTTATTCATTTTGAGAATCAAAGAGGTTTCCGGTCCTGGAGGTGATGGTCCATTATGATCCTTGTAAAAAAGGCACTCAGACTCCATAAGGCATCATTTAAAATGTTATTTATTAGCACTAACACTGGAGGATAAAGTAGTATCGATAATCTTACATCCTTTTAGTTACCAGAAACCACAGTTCCTGCAGCTGAAGGGGCTTCTGATCCACACAGTGCAGACCTTGCCCATGGAAGAGGTTGGCCCATTTTGATCATTTGAACTATTATAGGATTTTTCTTACAAGAAAGTGGCTCTAGTCATAATTTCTACTGTCAAATTTAGGAATTTCTTGCTATACTTTTAGATAAAGATGGGGTTAAGATGTTGGCCTAATGCCTGGTACCAAGTGGAAGCTGCCTGCAGGCTGCTGTGTTGCAGCAAACTGGCTGAGTTTATCCCACATCCAAGACCTTTGTACGCACCGCAGTGCCTGAGGGCCAGGCTGGGCTTGCAGAACAGCAGTGCACGGCACAGCATGGGCCTGGACTGCTCAGGCTGACTGCTGTGGGGACTGCTGTCTCCTCACTGTGCAATGGTCTCCACTCAGGACCACTGTGGTATCTTCAGAACATCTGCAGAGCTCGTACAAGCAGTGTCTGTATTTGTTTTTTATGGAAGCTTTGTAAGTGTTGTTGGCTATGCACATATATTATTTTGGGGCATTTTTGCTAAATGTCCCCATTCCCCTACTGTACATCCTGGGCTTTTTACTTAACAGCTACTCTTCTGCAACAAACTGGTGCAGGCTAAACTTTGGAGGCCTTAGCAAAGCCCCACACATGATGCCTCTGTGAAAGACGCTTAAAACATTGCAATATCAAATTGATGGCTGGGACAGACCAACACAACAGTGATCCAGGCTGGTTGTTTTAGCCCAGCATAGGAAAGGTACATTCTAAGATAACCTTTATGTCAGACTTACTGCTAGAAAATTTTGCACTGAGATGTGTGCACCAGTTTTTATGAGAATCTTAGGGTGACTTTTTGAGCCAAACTGACATCTCTTCCTGGAAGATCCATTTATGATTTTGTATCTCAGTCTCTCCCAAGTACAAATGTGCACCCTTAGAGGCTGTGAGTGAATAGCTTTGGGGCTTTTGAAATGCCACAATAGCAGCTAACTAATTCAATGAGTAAATAGATTTTCTCCCAGTGAAAGATCATTAATGTACATGGTAGTGTTTTCACCATGGAGACCATCATCATGGCAGATGCTGAACAAAAATACAGATATTCTCCTCTCTGAAGCATACCCAAAGCACTGGGCATCACCTGCCCTCACACTCTGTTTATGGCTTCTCATCTGGTAGGTACTTTTTTCCCATCCTTGTCTTCAGATCCTTTATTTTACCTTGGTAATAAGTTTTTCCTTGAAACCTTATGCTGAGGTGTGTATTTGGTCTCTTTCATGGCTAAACAGAAAGGAAGAATGGTTTTAGGGTTGCTCAAAGACAACTTGACAAAGACTATATAGGGAAACATTAGAGAGAAAAACAAATTTTTTGTTTCAGGTAAGATGATCCTTTTCTCTTTACTTTCAGCCATCCCAATCTTGAGCTAATAAAGCTCATCTCCCCAAAGTCACCTATTAGTTTCTAATTTTATTGCTTGGCAGAATCTCAGCTGTATTCAATCCTCGCTGTGCTTTAACCCTGCAATCAGCCATTTCCTCCGGCTTTTCTCTTTGCAATTATCAAATTAATTTTTTTTATATGTAGTTCGCATTTTTTCCTAGCCTCGGCATCCAGACAGTGGAACCTCCCTGTCATACATGGCTGATGAGTTTCTTGCTACACTGATTCTATCTGATCAGGCAGCCATGAATTTTTTGTTGTTAAAGGAAGTTCAAAACTTTCACAAGGCTAGTTTAAAGTGTTTCCAGTCCCTAAAGCTTTCTTTTAAAAGATCAAGGTCCTTCAATTTTGTATCTGGCTGTCTTCCATACAAGTTGCCTTTGAAGGTCTTCTTTCGTTTCTACTAATTTTGATTAAGAAACAATAATTTTCAGCTGTAAATTGAGTACATGCTCATATTGCCGAAGGAAATTTGGTTTTCCCTTAAAGTCGTTTATGCTTTCATTCCTTCTGTTGTGAAGGACAGGACAGAAGTCCCCAGTTTGGCTTTGCTGTAATTTGAGCCTAACTTTAAAATATTTATTCAGTGCATTAAGGGTTGATTCAACCTTGATCTAGTCACTACAGACTATTAGTCAGAGTCCTGACTTTTATCACTCTCAGCTGTAGACTTGGCCTAGGTGAGCACCAGGCTCTGCTCCTGGAAACCTGCTAAATACAAGCTTGATCTGAGAAAAGGGGTACTTAAATAATTTAATACCTAACAGATGGACTTCCTTAAATACAGAAGTCATCGTGATTCTATGGACAATGCCTTTTAGAATTGGGGAAGTGTCTGTGAAAAGGAGACACTGGACATTTCTTTGGCTATAGGATATTGAGAGTAACTTGACAGTTATAATTTGTGTGTAAGTAATATGAAATTGGAGAGATTTTCTTCCTGAATTTGAAGTTTCCAAAACTTCAGTCAGCTGTGACTGAGATTTTGGACAGAAAGATTATACTATTACAAGTGACATACTTATTTATCCTTTTAACATAAGCAGAAAAAGTCTGTTAAGTATTTGGAATAATTCAGATGAAATGAAGAAAAATGTTTTATATAATCAAGAATGAATTTGCTACTCCAAGGACTAGCATTTATTATGGAAAATTTTTGGTACCTACGTACCATGCAAATTTACAAGGGTACTTACAAATACATGCACTCAAGTACTTTACATAACAATAATGGTTGCAAACTAATGAAAATTAGCTTAGGACAGTCATTAAAATCTACCAAAACACTCTTAAAGTAAATCTCAATAAAAATAAATCCCACCATTATCACCTGTACTAGGGTTTAATAAAATAAAGACAGATTTGTGTAACAGTATTTTTATTTTGGATACTAAAAAAAATCTGACAAGACTCTATTTGACTGACTGACATATTTTCCTGTGATAACAGGAAAAAATTTGCTGTCAAAAGGAGCTTTCTCCTGCCAGACCTGGTACACTGAAGTCCAAATATGCGTTGCTAAGTTTATGGATGGCAATTTTTGACAGAGCTTTTCAATTTTTGAAACTGTTCATTAATGACACACAGTGCCTACATAATTTTACAAATACTTGTATATTGAGCAAACTCAGTTATATAAACATCTTGGGTCTTGATTTTATCTTACAAAGAATTTGCTAGGAAAATACTAGAATTAGTTAAAACGACCACTTTTTCTGATATTTATCTCTATGTGCATTTCTTAGATACCCACAGACTTCTGGAAATTACACTATTAAGGATATTTAGGAAAATAAAGCTACTGCATCCCCCAGCTAGCTCACATTGCATTGTGTACCTGAGTGTTTTAAATATCTTAAATATTTCCATCTCTGATGGCAATACTCTCTTTTCCTTGGGAGTATCTTTCTGTTATTGCAATTCCATGGTTTTCATATTGCTATACCTCAGTCTATGCAAATCTGATGGCTGGATTGGTATTGTCCTTTGTGTAGGTTTGATTTCACACACCTGGATCTGCCTGTACGGAAATATATAAAGCCTTTTCCTTGGAGAGTAATAAATGACTTTAACTCAGCATGGTGAAGGAATAGAAATTTCTTCTTCTTCCTCCCACTTACTGCTGTGGCTTATTTGAAAACTCAGAACTCACAGAGATCTTATTTCAACTGTTTCAAACTTTTTCTACAATATGTGTCATTAATTTGTGTTATTGCTTTTTTGCCTTCTTTCTATTTATTATGAGCATCTGACCTCAGTATGAACCTTGAGAGATTGCCATCCAGAAGCATTAAAGAGATTTAAATCCCTTAATGTTCAATGCTTTAAAAACTATTTTATGGTATGCCAATTAAAGGTGACATGCTGCAGTTCCTCAGTTGTGAGTGGCTGCCTGAAGTAACAGGATCCTACGGAGTGCATTACAGATATGGCTCAAGAGAAAATTGGCAGTATGTCATATTTCTCCTCTTGCCCTTTCCTCATTCCCTGAAAAATGCAACTTTAAAAAGATAAGGAATTCAATACAGATTATTTCTGGATTGAAAGATGTCGTTTCTGTTGGAGGAGAGAAAGTTGTGTTTTAGAAGAAAACAATGGCCATCCACAGCAGATAATTCCTGCTGCAGGCAATGTAACTCCTGGGGATAGGGGCTCCCCCTTCATAACTATTTTCCAGAGAAAGGTATAGAAAGCTATAAACTTGGGCATTACTGCTAGAGATGATCAGTCTTAATGTTCAAGTGTCCTTTCTGAACTGTCTTAATGGTGTACTTCAGCTGTTTGCAGCTATGACCACTCCGTAATCATTCTGGGAGAGTAGATGGCAACTACCACATTTGGGGGACCAGAGAAAGCAGAATAGCTTTGGTACACTTGCTACCATGTTCTGTACACTTTTGAGAATTGTTTAATGATTCTCCTGTACCATTTAACCCACTACTCTTATTACATAGAATAAAATTATGAAGGCAAATGTATTCTGGGCAAACCTAAAGCCAAACCTACCTTTGCTGGAACACGATGCAATTTCTCATAAGTCAGGAGAGCTGCACCCTAATGTATGACAGGTATATTTGATGAGTTTGTATTCTCTTTCTGTTTAATCAAATGGATGTCTTAAAGAAAGGCTTTACATGGACAAAAAGGGGGAAGACAGAAGCTTTTAGTGGTTGCTTTTAGTGTTCTCATGGTGAAGTGCTATTTATTCCCCCCAAAAAGGTACCATTTAGACACGACCCTTCTTGGCTTCTCTGTGGCAAACAAAAGCAGCAAAACCCAGACACCATCGCAGATCTGAATATTCTCCATCTATTCATTCATAGCCATTACCCAGTTAAAGTATTGAAATTGTCTCTCAGACCACCTACATACAGTGTGGGGCTGAGCAGCTGACAAAGTTAACAAACTGAAGGAGACACAAATGTATCTTCCTATTTCTGAAGTGTTTTTATATGCTGTTAACCTCTAAATATTAAAAATTTAGCATAGTTATAAATTCCAGCTCTCTTTAATCAGCACCCAGGAACAGTATGGTTATGCAAAGGGACCTTAGCTATGCCCTACACAAGCAGCTCTTTCAGAGAGGTTCTTAGTAGGGAAAGCATACGCCTGGCTGCTGGGTTTTGGGTGGTTTTTTTTTGTTTATTTGTTTTTGGTTGGGTTTTTTTCACCTAAGGACATAATATGTATTCGTTTTATGTATCTCTTATATTTACCTTGCCTCATGCTGCAAGGCTCTTTAAGAAAACGATTTAAAGCCCCCTCTGTATGGGATGAACCAGCACAACTCCCTGTGAACTGCAGAATGCCTGTGTATCTTCAGTTCATCTCATAGCACTGGATAGCACAGGGGTAGGGCTTTGTTATCTTCAAAACCAGAATGCCTTTTCAGAAAGTGCTTCACTGATAGGAAAAGTTCCCACTTTTTTAAAAGTAAAGAGGCCAAAAAACGTTACATTTTCTGTGCTGTTGACGTCTTTTCTGTTGTGTGGGGGGAGAGTTAATAATCAGGGTGTCTATGTTGCATCTTATCTATGGCTTCAGGGGAATTTCTTGCAAAGCAAAAGCCAAAATCTGGAAATTTGCAGATGATGAAAATAAGACATTCACTCACAGACTGAGATAAAACTGATAGATGTGAATAAGAAGAAAGTCCTCATCACATCTAGCCTTTATTCTCAAGCCAGAGACCCCCTGTCAGACACTGATCTCATAGCATCACACAGTTGAAACAGAGATTATATTTGGTTACTGCTCAAATGGGGGATCTTGGAGGTGAAATCCCATGCTGGTGTAGAAGCAGAGTAAGAGGTGTCACCCTTCCCAAACCCTCTGAGATCTGAGAAGAGCTCAAGGAAACAGGAGTAATTTCATTTGCAGCTCAGTAAGAAACCCGAATTCCCAGAGCAGAGATCTGCATGAAAACAGTCTTTAGTAAAACTTGTTTGAGACCTAATCCTTTCAGTCTCTAATTTCTGCAGCACTTTGTGACCCTCCTCAGGTCGGTGCAATCATTAGTTGGGCCTGTATAAATTACATTAAGCGCAGGTGGGAGTGAGAGTGTAAGGCAGCAGCAGCAGCTTAAGGAGACTCTTGCAAACAGAGCTACTTAGCCCTCAGGGACTTGACACCAGTATAGTCTTTATCAATCACATTTTACAAGAAGCAGAAGGATCTAATTGGGATAGTATTGGTTTCAGTTTCCCTTTTCCACCAAGAGGGGTAGAAAAATTTAGTAATAGAGAATGGTCTCTGTAGCATCTTGAGGAGGTGGCAAATTTTAACAAAATAATATTTTTATAAAATTTATTTCCTGCTCTTATGAAAGCCTTTAAAAAAGTTTCATTGAAAACGAAACCATTTTACTGGAACAATGAGATTCCATCTACAAATATTGAATTAATATCCTGAATTTATGTGTCTCTATATAGATGTCCATATGGGATCTAGGGTCTTGACTTGCTTCTTCACACAAAGGGACCTCATGCCAGGTGAGGTGCTCTCAGTTATCTCGCCTTGTCTCCTGCTCTTGGTCCAAATGGGTCTGGAGGTCTTCTCTCATGCCCAGCAGCCCTGTACATGTGTCTTCGATACACATCACGTTTCTACACAATTTGAAGGCAAAGCTGTTGTATTTGCTGACTGGAGCACATGTTCAGTGTGGAGGAATGGATTCAATGTGTCCTTGTATATTTGGAGTAGGGAAATTAAATTCAGCTCCAAAAGAAAAAAAAAAAAAAGACAAGTCCTCTCACTGCTGCACTACCCCAGGCAGATCCAGTTGTGAGCCATTCAGTGTGGTTGCTTCACACTCACCAGCAAGAAAATGTCAGCAAGAGCAAAGCTGTGAAACCCTGTGATCAGGGACTTTGCCTGGAAGGGATTTAAATGTGGCTTCAATTTTTACTCTGAAAATTTGACCAGTAATTTATTCGTTAATTGTTTGCAGTAAAAATAAACACAGAGGCATCCAACTGATGTGCTATAAAAAATGGTGTGTGTTATTTATGTGCCTATGTTTGTCACTTGCTGGACTGAAGAATTCTGAATTTGTTGATATAAGGTGAAAAAAAAAAGCCCCAAACAAAAGGAACAAGAAAGGCTGAGTGGGGTGTTTGTGTGTACTTTTACACTCCTTTCCTGCCTTCTCAAAGCTCTGTGCTTGACACACCTGACAGAAAGGTTGGTGATTTGGATGTAAACACTCAAATGACAAGCTCAACCAAATCACTGCTCTCTAGGCAATCATTCCTTCAGTAGAGCAGCAATAAGAACAAGAAATCATGGACATAGTCTTCAGGGGTAATATTTCAAACATTTTGATACTGCCATGGTTTCTGTTTTAAGCTGAGATCAGAAAAGATCATCTTTTCTTGGTATAATGTAAATGCAATTTGAACAAAAACAAAGAAAAGAGTATTCTATAAGGGAATTATATTCCACAAGATTTTCTGCAAAGGACAGTTTGAAATATCTTTAGCTGGTATTTTTCTCATGTCTGCTTACAGTTTTACAGTAATTGTTATCTTCTAGGTCCCCAAACAGTGTGAGATTCTGGCCAAACATTTTACTAAAATGCAGTGCAGGAGTGGCAGCTCTGCACTGAAGTAGCACCTATTTTGCAACAAATCTCTGTTTTCTCTTAAAAGAGTAAGACAAATGCATGGATGTGAAGTCAAAGAGTCATCTTAGCACCTGGTTTTCAAAATTTTACTATTTGCGCAGATTGATCAATCCCTAGGTTTCTGTTATTTGAGCAATGACCATAATAACTTCAGAGCTGAATTATGATGAATCAATTAGGTGTGCCAGGTCATCTGCCAGAAGATACTCTTACATCAGAGGAAGGCTGCATCCAGCCCTAAGAAAATAAGAGATTTTTTTTTTGCTGGCCAGCCTTCGCGTACGAAGATCCGGGTAAGGTCTCTTTTTCCTTTCAGACCTTCCAGCCTGCGCACTGGATTTTTTAGGTGAGACACAGGGCGCGCAGATCTGAGCCCACCCTTTAATCCCGAGGTTCAATCTGCCGGGCCAAAGCGATTCTGGACAGTGGCAGCTGAGGTCCTCCTCAGGACGTAGGCAGATTGCCCCCTTGCAGGGCTAACGAGCACTGCCTGCCCGGGGAGCATCCGACCGGGATTCGAACCCGGGCCCCGGCAATTACTGTGCCGTATGCTTAACCACTACACCACCGGGCGCTCCCAGAAAATAAGAGATATTACTAATTGAATCAGCCTAATAGTGGTTAAGAATCTCTTTTCAAGGTTTCTTTGACCATATATGTGATTGGGTGATATATTTAAAGAGTAAAATTTGTGAGAACATATGTGATCTACTCTCACAAAGCTGACTAGCTGTCACTAGGAGAGAGTGTGTAGTATTTTCTGTTTTCATGGTGGAAACCATGGTGGAAACCTAGACATCCATCTTTCACTGCAAACTCTAATGTTATAACCTTGAGAAATATGCAACAGCTCTGCAAATCAATCAACAGAATTATACTCTTCTTTTAATATAGCTCTCTCTCCTCCTTGACTATGGCAGAGAAAGGACAGTTTGGATTAGTGTTTAATCAGTAGGTTCTCTGACTTGGTCTTAAAATGCCAGCTCTTAATCTCCCTCGCCTTGAAAAGTGAAGATATTGGGATTTGATATTGGGATTTGATATAATAGCTTTGTCTGAGAGGTATAGTCCTTCTGTCAATACTCACATCCCAGAGAGACTTGCTTATAACCCTGGGCCCTGCATTTCTACTGCTCTGGCACCAGGCTCTGTTTCCTGAGACTCAGTGGTGAATTCAGAAGTTCTCTCTGTGCATTTTCTTCAGCTTTAAACATATGAATTTGCAGCCATTTAATTTAAGCATGGGGTCAAGAAAAATAATGATAGCAGTAAAATAGTAGTTTAGGAAAATTGCATGAAGGATTTATTAATGATGTGTGTGCTGAAAGTTATCAAATAACAAAGGTGAATTAAGCCCCATATTTTTAGTGTTCTATTAAAACTAGGTACCCAAGCATTTTCAGCTGTGCCCCAACATATCTTTATATAGAGAGGGCAGTTAAGTAACTGATTTCATGAGGGAAGTTAGCTACATAAGAAAAGGGAGAGCTGCCAATCTCTAATGACTTTTCTATGAGCTCTGGTGAAAGTGAGAAACAGACAAAAAAAGTGAGTAGGATCAGCAGAAAAGTAGTGCTTTTATGCATTTTCAATCCAAATACAAGTGCCTCTGGCTGCTTTATAACTTGCTCATACTGCAGTAAATCCTAAACTAATTTCTTAAAGGCTCGTCTGAAGTCTTAGCTGGTCATTCTATCACTGTAAAATTTTCAGGCAGGAAAATCACTGATTTGATAACTTAGATCAGAGGTAGTGTTGGAGTGACCATGTCTTGCTAAGGAGGACTTATGAAGCAATCCTGTTTCCCGTGAGTCCAAGTGGTTCTAAATCTTTGTTCCCAGCTGTACCAGTTTTAATTATCTGAAGTGTTTTTAACAGTAGTTAAGAGAGTGAGTGTCCTGTCCAAAGTTGAGTTGCTGAAGTGAAGGAAAGATTCATAGATTATGTGAAGAGTGTAAGTGTCTTTGTGGGCACCTAGCACAACTACGGTCCTCATACATCCATGCTGGAAGACTTCCAAGGTGCCCTGCTGCTACCTTCAGTCCTCTGAAATTTGCTTTTCTCCCATGGAATTGAAGTAAGGGATTAAAGGTGGAGACAAATTGCACAGTATTTTGTCCAATTAGACCTTCTGGATGAGAAGAGCTTTAAAATCTGTTAGCATGATATAGATATTAGCTATCTCTAATGGACTTTAGTAGATTTTGTGGATGACAGTAGACCAGCACTGAAGGTCAAGTCTGAACAAACAATATGAAATTAGTGCAGGTTATGCAGTAGAGATTATTTTACATCATACTCCATAACAAGCAATATCCCATGCATCTTACTTTCTAGGGTATCATAAAAGAATTTTTTGAAATTCATATTTTTCTCATTTCCTTTAAAGTCAGGTAGACAGTTTCCAATTATTTCAGATCACAGTGCTTTGTATTTTTCCTCACACACTGATAGCAACAACGGCTTCAAATCTCACACCTAAAAATCCCACACCTGTTTAATTGGAAGGACATTAAGCCTACAGAAAAATGTGAAAGAGTTAAAAAGCACATCCCTACTTACTCTTGACTTGTTGGATAGAGAGCTTCTGTATCTGTTTATGTTTTTATGTTAATTCAGGGTAACAGAAATGATCTAATTTTCTGCAGAAGATTTCTACACTCAAATTTTTTTTTACCACCCATGCCCCTCCCAAACCCTTCCTTCCTTTTTTTGTTAAATATCATGAAAACTTTGGGTGTCAATGTCATGGGACTGAAGGTAGAACATGTAAACTCAACAACAGGTAGGACTTACTGCCATCAGCTGAACCCAAGGCAATGTCAAACAGAAGGACACCTCCTGAAGAATGTAGGCTGGGGCACAGCGGAATCATAGTCCTGATGCAGGGCTGTCACTGGGAGCATGAGGTGCCCAAAGACTGGAGATGATTGACTGAGAAGTTGCAGCTAAGTGAGAGCTATGCAGAATACTCCATATGAAACCTTGTCTTCACCATATCTCACAGGATGTCTGACGTGCTCCCTGATGATGGGAGGCACCAGCCAGTGACTGCAGGAGGACTGCACACTGATATGACCATATCCTCCCTGTGCACTTTGAGGTTTTTATTCAAGCGAAAAAGATAGCAAATAATTTTTGCTTCTTGTAATTTCAGATAATGGGCAGATGTGGTTTGTGAACTCCCAGAGTCAGATCTCATGGCATTCAGACATTCTCAAGGCATCATCTCCTTTAGAGGTAGGCTGGAATCTCTGATGTGGTGATTTATATAAGAAAGTATGGAGTAAATATCTTAAAGTAAACTCCTTAAATTAAACTCCAGATTGAATGTATGTTACCTTTCATACAAACCAATATGCTTAATAACTTACAAGATGGCAGCCTTGAAAAATTAAACTCTCTTGGTGTTTGACTCTTATATCCTATTTGGGGGAGAAATTCTGTGATTAGTAAGGTGGTGTGGGAACATCCATCACTTTTTCTTGACAAGGTACCAAAAAGATGAAAATTCAGATGAAGAGTCAAGAGTCACTGAAAGGGAACCTCTGGAGATTTTCTTGTCCAATCCTTGCTCAAGCAAGGCCAGCTAAAGCAACTTGCTCAGGACTGCATCCAGTTGGGTTTTGAATACCTCCAAAAGTGGAGATACCTCTTTGGGCAAGCTATCCCTGTGTTTGATCAACTTCACAGTAAAATAATTGTTTTCTTGTGTTTAGATGCAATAGAGAAGCTATATAAGGCCCTATCAGATCTGAAATGGAAAATGGGTGGTGGAATAGGTAGCACTGACCTTCAAAGGTAAATACAGTGTGAGAAAAGTTTCTTTGACTGTAACTGAGCAGTGTCACCCAGTTAAGAAGTTAGCTTGGAAGCAGAGAAGCAAGGAGAAGGAAATGAAATTGTTAGAGTTCAGATCACATACACTGAGACAATAATTTCCATATATCACGTGTGAGATTCTTCTGCCAAGTGAGAAAGTATCATTGATTTTACTCACAGAGAGTTATGGCAGAAATGAGAGCAAGCATCATAAATCTCTACCAAACACTGTAAGTTAACTCTGTTCATAACCCTTTCCTCCACTCTCCATCAAAGCAGGTGGGGAAAGAGTTCTCAAAAGATAAAAAAGTGAGGCAAGTGTACTAAAAGAGACAGGACCAAGAAAAGATGAAAGGGTGTTGAGCGATTTGCCTCCAGGTATGGATGTGATGCCCTACACAGCTACAAACAAGTTGCAGGCATTACACAAGTGAATAATGAGCTTCATGGCAGGTGTTGGCTGGAATTTTTTTTTGTGCCACTCTCTCTGCTCCGTGCTCTGTTATGTTGTCCCTCAATCTCAGTGAAGCAAAAGCAGGAGAATATTTGCCACCTGCTCATAGCCATCTCAGCCAGGCTGTGGGCAAGGAGTGATGAAGCCTAATACACAACTGACCTTTGGAGGGTCTGGCCTGTGTTAGGTCTGAAAGGAGCTTTCCCTACTATGGCAATAATTGGTCTACAATCATACTGTGGTTCATATGTCTGGGCTAAAACATATTGCAAAGAGAGTAGAGGCTTACACTTCTGCTTTGATGATGGATAAGAGGGTGAAAAATGAAAGGGAAGTACTCCCATCTAATCTAGAGTAGGTAGACTGTCCCTCAATTGGTTATCTACAGGTTAACAGTGTAAAAGATTTCAGTGTGTTACTTCTCTTGCTCTGTGTTTCCTTGGAGCATTATTCCCTCCATCAGCACATTCTCCCTCATGGCTTCCCTGTTGTAGAGGAATGGGCTTGAGACAGGACAGACTGCATGCTGTAAGGAGCTGGTTTCCATGGGGATCCTCCAGTGCTAGTATGGTCTCACCCCATTCTCAAATGCAGAACACTTCCTATGTCTCCTTGCCCAGGAAAATAGAGTGGCTTTTGTTGCCACAAGTGAATTTACTTTCTCTTGTCCAGAGTTTTCCTCTCTGGATTGCTAATCTTTAATGATTTTTACTGATGTTATGCTGGTGAAAGTTCTGGAAAATATTTCTTCAGCTATTTTTTTGCCTCTAATAATCTGATGTGATCTTCTGATGTGATCTTCTGATGTGAGAAAGTGAAGAATCCGCTTCCTGTTTTGGTTTCTCATAAATGTATTTGTACAGTCATTTAAATATCACTGCAATTTATATTATACATTTCCACTCAACACTTAGTGATCAAAGAAAATCCTTTTATTCAATCAAATGATCTCACGGGGGAAAAGGTAGCAAAATCCTACAGTGGAGGGAGGACAAGAAAGAACAGAAAAAATTTCAGTACTTGGGGCAGGAACCTTAGGGTTAGACACATTTAAGATGGAGCAGGTGTTTTTGTGAAGGTTGGAAGAGACAGGCAGAGGGAGAAGATACTGACAGGTACACAGAATGTGAGCAGTAATACTTGTGACAGAAACCGGGAGAAAAGACAGCTGAAAAGACAGTGCTGAGAAAATAAAGCACACAAAGCTATAAGAAAGGAAAGACACAGTTCCCCATCCCTGAAATTGCTCTCTCTAGGTTATTAATTCTGCCTGTAAATATGGTGCTGTCAGAGTGCATTGCCTCAATGGTCACTTCATAGAATCACAGAATGTGTTGAGTTGGAAGGGACCCATCAGGATCATCCAGTCCAACTCCTGACCCTGCACAGGACACCCCAAGAATCCCACCATGTGCCTGAGAGCATTGTCCAAACTCTCCTTGAACTCAGACAGGCTTGGTGCTATGAGCACTTTTCTGGGAAGCTTGTTGCAGGGCCCAAACACTCTCTGGGTGAAAAACCTTTATCTAATAAATGTATCCCTTCTATTAGGTATAACTTATATCCCTTAATGTCAATGTCAGACAATCAAACAACAAAAGCCCAAGGCACGCAAATATTGGAGCTTCAGTGAGAAGGAAGGTGATCCTGCCCCATTTTCATACCTTTCCTCACAAGAGAGGCCATGACTAGGTGGGGAAATAGTGCTAATCAAGGCATACAATAACAAAAATTCCGCAGTGGCAGCACAAGGCTATCAGATGAGGTCTCTACACTTGTGCTAGAGAAAGATCCCCAGCCTTCACACCCTGACAGAGGTTGGATGAGTGTGGTATACACACAATGACAGCTCCTAAGCACTGGCAGAGATGTGAGTTCCTTGCACATGTTTCACACTGAAATCAGAGGAAAGCACCTTGAGCAACTTCTCAGTGCAAACTGGAATACCTGGCTCCCAAACCCAAGTCTGGGAAGACAAAGCCTGATCTGCACAAGGATGTCAGGGGCACTGCCCAAGATGCTGGCAGGCAGGTAGGAATGGCTGCACCCCAGTGGAGCCCTCCTGGTGCCCTCCATTCTGGGAATGCCACAGCTCAGCAGGTCCTCTTCTTGCCATAGGAGAACACAGAAAGTGTGGACAAGTGCTATCACAGAACAACAAATGGGGTTCCTACTGCTGCTAGTGCTGACAGAGCTGAAAGAGCAGAAGAAGCAATTTAATATATGAGGAGTTAGAGAGCCCAGAGTAAATACTCCCCAAAATTCTGCCACTTTAAAGCTTATATAAAGGGGTTTATTCACATTAAGTATTCCCATGTATTAAAATGGGATTGCACATGTGAATACATCAGGTCTTAGGCAAAGTTTGGGATATTTTTTCCTACATATAAGGTTTTGCTATTAATATTTTTATCTTTTCTTACAAAGATAAACAGATTATTAGCATGGCATGTCATATGGTTACCTCTTTCTAGTTAGGTTTTATAAATATTGCTTTACACAAAGTTTTTGATATTATTTGCCTCTTTTACTATATCATTGCTAAAGTCTACATTTGTTTCAAACTGGTGAGAATTTTTTTTTCAATTTATTTTACTGACTATATTGAAATGAGTTGCAGATATATCATGCAAAATTTCCTCTTATATCTGTAAATTCTCATTCCTTTTAATCACTTCATATGACAGCTTTCTTCCTCAAATCCAGTGTATTTTGTTTCCTGCTTTTATCTTTTTTTTGTAGATATTGCTGACCTTCATTCAAAGGCTGTTCTCATAATCAGGTAATATAACCACAGACTTTAAGCCTCTTCCCAGCTTTATCCTTTCTCACATATGATGGATGAGCCCAGTTTAAGCTATAGCCACCAGTATCAGCATTCAGGTCCATGCACTGGAGATAATGGGGATATTTGCTGTACCTAAGGGGACGGAGATACAAGGGAATAAGGCAAGCTGAAAAGAAGAGCTGCAGTAAGAGAATTTGGCAAACTCTTTCACAGGACAATGACAGTGACCTGCTCACTCCCTTCTATTTAAGAATTTGAATTAAGGGATGTAGCTCTCAGACTTATTATTAACTTATACTTTGTCACTGATAATCCAATTAATGTATTTTATACCTCCTCCTTGGCTCAAAGTCTCATTAAATCTCCAAAGACAGATGTGTTGTCTTCCAGTGTGCCCACATATTTGTGTAAACCTCTGCCAAACCAGGTCCAGTGGCCTTGTCTTCAAAATTTTTTACTGACAATCTGCCATGCAATGGACTTTCAAAAGCACATTAAAAAAGAAAGTGAGCAATTTGTTTAATGAACATTTGCATATATTGTTCTATTATATTTGCATGTTTGAAGTATTTGTAGAACTGTGATATGTGAAACACTAAATTTTATGTACAAATTGAGCAAACATTGCCTAATATAGACTCCAGACAGCAAAGTGGAATATGAATATTGCATCTGGCTCAGATATATCCCAGTGTTTAAGACATTACTAGTAAGTAGTGGGTAACTTTTGGGAAATTATTTGATGATCCCAGACTTTCTCCTGCTGCACAGTTAACATCATCACACAAATGAAATCATTATGCTACTGCTTTACAAGCTTGGGGGAGAGATAATTAATTGGACAGGTAAAGTAGCTGAACGATGCCTTGTCTTTAAAACAAGGTGGCAGTTAATTAACAGGATACTAGGGTGATAACTTTTATTCCCACTGCCCTTGCATGTCTTCTTCAGGTTGAAAATAGAGCATCTAAGGTCTCTGAAGCAGATCCAAATCTTCACACAGGTTTATGCAATTCCTACATGAAGCAGGTCATTTTCCCGTCAGAATTTTATATAAAATGTTTTCTAAACCCTTTACTGATGATTGGAAAATGAAGTCTTATTTACAAGAAACCTATCCCTTTGAAAAAAATAAGATGATTTAAAAAAGCAGGAGTAACAATATGCAAGAATGCGGCTTTGTTTAAATAACTTACATGGGGAGAAAAATATTCTAAGATATTTATCATCAGCTCGGAACTGTTAAAGAAGAATGTATTCTACTAAAAAGGGTACAGCTATTTTCAATTCCAGACTCAAATATATATATTATAGAACTGAAAGGTCAGTAGGTGCCTCAAGATAACATCTCCTCTATCAACCCCTTGGAAGGCAGTATCAAGATGTATTACTCTTGACCTTTTTTTGTCTGACCAGTTCCTGAAAGTCTCTAATAATTGATACACTTTATCCATCCAACTACTATACCAATGTTTAATTTACCTTGCTTTTCTCATTTTTCCTCATGTCTGCACAAACTCTTCCATGTATCCACTTAAGCTGTGTCTTGTCTTAATGACTGCAGATTTTGGAAGTAGTTTATTTTGTCTTCTTTGAACCAGCTTTTGATGTACTTTTGTATTTTTATCATATACCTTGTTCAGCATTCTTATTGCTGAGAAACCCGATTTTGTTCAGTTCTTCCTTGAAGATCATGTTTGCTTGACTTCTGAAGGGTTTTGGCACTTTTCTATGGATTCTTCCCTTAAAATCTTGCTAAAATTAATTTATATGTTAACCATTCCTTCCCTTTTTACCCCTGAAACTTTGTCTTGTGGTAGCACATTTGATTTTCTTGACAAGATTTTTCCTTGACAAATTTGTGACCTCAGTCATGACCCATGTACTTCTTGTTTACAGAGTAAGAGATCAAATCTTCTTTCTCATCTCTAAAATATAAGACAGATGTGAAGTTTCTCACTATTGATTAATAGTTTTTTTTCATCCTTATTATTATGGCAGTCTTCAAGGGACTGGGAACATAGGAATTTGGCATGGAATGCAGGGTTTGAACATTCTTCTGAGAGCTGTCAATAAATAATCAACTCAAGTATGGTGTATGAGTGTCAGTAAAACTTGTAAAAATTCCTGAAGTCTTGTCTGTTTGGTGAACATGTCTTAGAAAAGGTGGTGGTCTTACGATGACACAAAAGAATTTTAGCATCTGTGTCAAAAAAAGGTCAAACAGAACTCACTTCTATGTGGTCACTGCAAGGCTAAAAGTTACTGCTTTCCCAAGGACCTTCTGCTCAGCAGGGCACTGATGAAAGGCCAAATAACCAGTGGAGATTAGCAGCAGCATGGAACTGTGTAACCAGATATTCATAAAGCTTGACAATGGATAGAACAACAAAAAAGATTGGTCTTATCCATAAAAACTCATAATTTACCTGGAAACTTATAATACAGGTAAGACAATAATTATACAAGCATCCTGATAATTTAATTTCCATTTAGTAGTTTCTCTTCCAAAGTTTGTTTTCCTGTTGGGAAACTTTCCTCATGGGTTATTATAAAACCACTTCCCTTGCCTTTAATAGTCATTCTCTTCCCACACATTTCATAGCCTTCTCCCTAGATGTCTCTCCTTAGAACGTGAGTAGGAAAAAGAGCAACAGTAAAGCCAGTAAGACTTCTTATTCCCCCATGAAAAACAAAGAATAGCAGCAGATATAGATGGTCCCTCTCACTTCCTTGCAGAATAAAACTAGCAAACATGAAGTTGCATGAGGGACTGCTCTCCTCAGTTACTCTT
The DNA here is from genome assembly GCA_013396875.1 of Vireo altiloquus. Lineage (NCBI taxonomy): Eukaryota > Metazoa > Chordata > Aves > Passeriformes > Vireonidae > Vireo > Vireo altiloquus. The sequence continues at coordinate 247,725 of VZRF01000391.1, read as the reverse complement.
AAATAAATAAAATACACATGACATTAGTAATGAAGTCCTGCTTTGTCACTTAGTACATTCTCAAAAACATGCTATTGTTGCTAAGAATCACATAGAATAAAAGTAATAAGGCAATAAACAGCCCTTTTGGGTTTTGGCACAATTTCATCCTTGACAAGTCTCCTTCAGGGGGGCCCCAAGAAGACATTTGTACAACGAATAGGAGTGCTGGAGATGGAATATCACATCTGCTGCAGAGTTTATACCCTGCATAGCACTACTGTCTAGGAGGCACAAAGAAGGAAATAATGCAGTGCAAATGTGGAAGGTTCAAATGGGATTTAGGGGAAGAGGGAATTCAGGTGTTATTTCAGGCCTCCTGTGGATGTGTGTTGGCTGCAACCATGTGCCTGTAATCCTCTTCTCCCCATTCACCAGACCACCACTAGATTAATTCTCATGTCTGTTGCTGACAGGTTTATGAATTACCTCATTAGTTCCTGTGAGTCTGCATTCTTCCATTCCGTGTGTGAGAACAAATAAACAAAGACAAAACCAAGACAAAAATTCCACAGCAGCCTGGAATTAATTTATCAGGCAGCACAATAGTATGGTATAAGGAATTAATGCAACAACAACAAAAACGTCCTGGTCAAAATAATTACATTTCATTTATGCCAGCTGCAGAAAGCAATATAGGGTTTGATTATTTATTAGAACACTCTACTGGTCAGTTTTATAATCACATTTTCCTGGAAACCATGCACCCAAACTTTACCTGTAGGCACTGTCTGCATATTGAGCTACTGTCAAGTTGCCATGAAATTATTTTCTTTTTTTTTTTTTGGTAATTGTTTTACAGTATTATGTTTTGTCTAGGAAACTCCTGTTCTCTATGAGCGAGCACCATTGTAAAACATACATGCTGTAGAAATACATATTAAAAATATAAACAATAGCTACAGCTGTGCGTAGATATTCAAGATGAAAGGACTTTTTTCCTCCATAAAATATTTAAATGCTATTATTTATTGACTACATATTAATCTTATAATTCCTAGATGAGAAAACCTGTTTTGGGTAAGGTAATCCTGCATATCCATTTTTAAAGCTAAAAATCTGAAAAGCTTCCTAAGGTCTTATAAGCTTGGCTTATGGGAGCTAGTTTCGAGTCATAAAGCCCATCTCCTTATTGTCCATGCTCTGCCAAGTTTACAGCTTTGCCTGAAGAGTGGTATTGTCTGCAAAACAATGTGCAAAAAACTGTGTTCATTTTTTTGTGTGATTTTCTCTGTTCTGACAAACATGAATGCATGAAGGCCATCGTTAAGCACCTGAAAAATTAGTTTTCAGTAGCACAGTCAGCAACTCCCATGCACATTTGTGAGGTATTTTGACACTTCTGAAATACACATACTAATTTTTAGAGCCAAAGCATGCCCTTTGTTTGAGATGACAGACTTGGACTGTAACTCTGAAAGTTAAAATGGGTGAAATAAGATGCCTGGAATAAAAATTGCTTTGTAGACATCTTAGAAAGTAGGTGGAAGGCAGAATTTCAGAAGGACAGTACTAACAGTGCACAAATTACATAGGAGTGAATGAATTATGGAAAGTATCAGGCAATATAAATGAAATAAGATGATGTACCCTGGGGTTTTTGTGGGTGGGAATTTCACACCTAAACAGGCAGAGAAAAGCATGGCAGCAGTGTGAGTGACAGCCCATGCAACTAGAGGGAGAGCCAGTGACCATGAGATGCTACTTACTGGGGGCCAGCCAGATGGGAGAGGGGTTTGGAAGCTCTCTGTGCCAAAGCAGGGCCACCTCTAGTGTCAGACTGCATTGCTCAGGGCTTTGTCCTGCTGAGTGTTTAAAAACCCCAGGGACAGAGGTTACATGGTGACCTTTCAGAAATAACCGAGCATGGCCTCGCAGTGATACTGAGCAGCTCTCTTGCCATTCCTGGGTGTATTCATCAGGCACCAGTGGATTGTGTATATCAAGAGTTCCTGAACTTGATCTTCCTCTACCCAGAATAACTTTTCCTTGCTTCAGACTTTCCCACTGGTCTCAGGAACCTGGGATTCATTCCTAGAGGCCAGCGTTTCTACGAAAGACTGAGGCAAGTAAAACATTGAGAACCTCCAGCTCTCCTGTGTCTTTTGTTGCTGGCGCAAATGGGGCTGCTGCCCCATTTGAAAGCAGGCACACGTATTCCCTCATTTTCCTTTTACTACTTATGTACCAGTAGAAGCCTTTCATGTTCCCTTTCACCTGTGGTTTTTTCAGCTCCTGTGCTTATCCTGTTTGTGTTAGAGTTTAGTGAAGAGCTCCTTTTTCATCCGTGTTTATCTCCTGCCACCTCTGGTTGATATTCTGCTCATAGTGTTGGTCCATTTTCGAGCTTGGAGGGGAATCAAGCAGCTCTGCTGGACCCCTCTTCTCTCCAGAACTATATCCTGTGAAATTCTTCCAAACACCTCTCTGAACCAGGGTTGTTATCCTGCTGCTTTTTGCCTTGTTTCCTCCACTCAGAATCCTGAACTCTGACATCTCATGACCTTTACATTCCTGACTGGCTTTTTCTAAGTATGAGGTCCAGAAGAGTATTTTCACTTTTTGACTTCCAGTTCAGCTGTGCTGGGATGCTGTCCTTAATGCCATCCTGGATGGTTTTTCGCACTGTATCGCCCCTTCAGCAGATATCAGGGTCTGAAAACCTGAGATTTCTTCCAATTATCTGAAGGACTCTAGTAGTGCAGGCTGTCCCACATGCCAATCTGTATGCCTGCAGATGCACACAGACCTTTGTTCCTCCTATTCTTCATGCTGCAGGCAGTGCAGTACAGCTCTTCAGAGAGGCACTCAGAATCCGCTGATTTCCCAGAAAGTGTATGAGATTTTTCCCCGTATGCCTGGGAGACATTATCAACAGTCTGAGGCAAAGAAGAAAACACAATATCAAATGTTTGTAACTTCCCAGGTCTGCTTCAGATTCAGAAAGTTATATCACCAAGACACTGTGGTTAAGTGTTCAAACGCCATTAAATGCATCCCTTAGAGCACATCGTCCTGCCTGTAGGAAAACAGCTCCTGATTTAATCTTGGACAATCTACAGGGACTGGTTTAAGACAGAATTATCAGTCACCTATTAGAGTGTAGTCAGATTCAATATCCTGGTAAGTGAAAAAAACCCAACACCAAAATGTATGTTCTAGTAAAACTACCCAGAACTTAGCAGATGATTAACTAGAAAGTAGCTAAAAGCATAAAAATGTTGCAGACAGCATGGAGACTGTTTGAAGGCTCAGACTAATTTTTTGTGTCAGCTAATGTGCATCGCAAATCAATGTTTTAGGTTCAGAGTAAGCGTATCATAAATCAGAAAGGACTTGAAGAGGATCTGAAAAAGAAAAAAGGCCATGCTAAAGGAAGAGAAAGAAGGAAACTCTTGAAAGTAATAAGATGTCTCTAAAACTTTGCTCAAATGGGGAAAGTACAAAGAGATACAAACTCTAGGAAGTTGAAAGTTAATTCACAGCAAGGCAAGCCAAAAAAGATTTTGATGAGAAAATTGCCAAAAGCATTTAAACTAGCCATAAAAAGACAACTTTAAAAAAATTATCGGAAGCAGGAAGCCTGCTAGAGAATCCAAGGGGCTGATAGCTGGCATAAGCATAGAAGGATTACTCAAGGACAAAAATTCATGAATTGTCTGTATATGGCTGTATATGTGGTTTTTCTACAAAAACTTAGCAATATTCCTAAATTGGTTATAACCTGTAGTGGAGTTTGAAGAACTCTCTCAAATCTAAGGCATGGAAAAATTGTAGAATACATTGTCAAAGATGTTAAGATTTTACCTGAATGAGATGATATTTGCTCACAGGTTTGTAGGGAATTAGCAGAGAGAATTCCTGGATTGCAATGGATTGCAATATATTACCTCTGGTCCAAAGAACCTCAGTTTCGGGCAAATACAAAAATGGCACTACTTTGGTTAAAATGAATCTTAGAAGAATGTTCTAAAAAAATCACACATTATAAAGAAAGGTATCTGTAAGACTGGCAAAAAAATAGCAAAATATAGAATGAATGGACACAAAAATAAATATTAATATAATAATTAGAACTCTATTAGAGTTTTGTAGAAGGAGGTAATACCTTACATCTTCTGTCAAGTTCTGAAATCTCAAGAGATGCAACAAAAAAAGAGGGTCTGTATAAAAGAGGATCTAATATACATGAGTTTTGAAAAGGCTTTGGCAAGTTTTGTCAGTAGAGGCTCTTAAAGAAATGAAACAGTCAGAAAATGAAAAAAAGAAGACGCTCTCATGAGTTAATAACGGTATAAAACAACAAAAAGAGATGAATTGTTTTCAAAACAGGAAGAAAGACAGCATGATCAGTGACATCCTGATCAGTGCCACCCAAAATTTTTATTAGTTATTAGGAAAATGACATGAACGAAGAGGTGAAAAAATCTGGTGACAGTATAAAATTATTCAACATAATGAAAATTAATGCTGCCTATGAAATCTGCTGTAGGATCTTGCAATATGGAGATTGTAAATATGCAATGACAGGCAATAGGACTGTGCAAAGAGGCTGGTAAGAATAGCAGTTAGTCTTTTAGTGGTTACTATTTGTTACTTTTTTCACTTAGTTAAATTATCTTGATCTAAAATTAAAGATAAATTGGACCAGGGTTCTTTGTGGATGAAAACTCTTCAGTGTTACCTGTCTGTGCTGTGTCAATGCTTTTACTCAGTGAAGCGATGTGGAAGTCAACCAAGAAAAGGATATTTTCATGCTTTCCAGTATCAATAGTTAGTGTCCAAATCAATTTTTTTTTATTCGAAAAAATGTCCCAATTTGTTGGCGCAAAGATCAGAAAATGTCTCCTAAGATTTACTTTCATGTCTTGGCAAATTATTTGAAGAGGAAATTTTTTTTGTCACTTAGTATTTGGCAAGCATTTTCCACCTTGCCTCACATTGATCTGAAACTCCCTTTTGAGAATAAAGACACTGAAGGGATATGTTTGTGCATTATTGCCTTTCAGATTTGTTATGTAATAAATTTAATCTGTGTGCATCCTCAGCAGAGATTGAATTTTAAATGTCAAATGGATCCACCAAGGGCACGAGGAACTGGAACAATAATTCAAATTACTTTTTGAATGTATTAATGCAAAAATATGTGAATTCAGTAAAACACCATTAAAGTGCTTCAATGATCATGATTACTTTGGAAGATATTTTCCCAGAGTAGGTGGAGAGGTCCTGCATTTGATAGATATCTGGGTTGGATTTTATATTTTTCTCTTGGAAGCATCAGAAAGCCCTTGTGTGTGAATTTTAGCTGTTCACAGTCTGACATGAAGAATTTCCTTGCCTGTCTCAAACCTAACTGTGCCAGAAATGTGATACCTGTGGGTTGCAGCATCAGCCAGCCCCCTGGGACAGTGCACATCTTACCTGACTAAGCATAAATGTTGGGCAGAATAGTGTCTGTCTGGACTGGGAGTGACTGGTACTAAGAGGTCAGCCATCAAAACCCTACTCTTACAAAACCTTTGACATCACTGATATCCTGCAAATGCCTTTGTTTTGCAGATGAGAAAAACATACAGAAAACCTAGACTTGATTGTAATGGAAAACTCATAGGAAAAAAAGCTTATAAATTTCTTTTTCATAATGTACAGAAAATGTGTATCATTTTCTCAAAGAGCAAAAAAGCTAGCTTAACACATCCACACCAGCAGTGAGCTTGAGCAGGGAAATTTAATAATGTTATGGTATCAGCAAGGTATTAACCATATGTAGTGTATCAGAGAACTTCAGTCAAAATAAAAGAAAATAGAATATTGTTTTCAAGGTGCAATAACCAATAACATAGTTACTAGGTCTTCTCCTATATGAAGGAAGAGCTCACTCTTTCAAGAGGTTGGCAATCTTCAAATGCTTTTAAGAAGCTGATGGCATAGAGCTGCTGAGGCATTCAGCAAAATCCATGGTCTTGGTATGTTCTTCCCTCAACATAAACCTCTACCTATGCTACAGATAAGACAACTACACTGGAGAACTCAGAGCAACTTTGCATCTGGAATTTGGCAAGGCTAAAACCCACTGTTCCCTTAGAAGCTGATAAAGCAAAATCAAAAATTCATTATATTTCTTTGTCTCTGTCCGAATGGCACTTCCCCCTTTAATTATCCAGAGCTGTGCAGACTACCACAGACAGTGTATCTTATGCAGAGTATGGAGACTTTCAGGAAGAAGATTTGCAATGTTTTGGCCTTCCAGCTGAAAAAAAAAGCCCGTTTTTTCATTAATGTGTATAAGTCATTTCATCTCCTTCACAGGAAAGCGAACTTTGGGTGATATTAGTTGCTTTCAATATTTCAATATTGCTTTCAATTTCAATGAAATTACATTTCTACCACTCTTGGTGCTACAAGTGATATGGATTAATAATTTAATATCTTTTCCAATGAAAAACCCGCGACACCAGATTTAGTATCAGGATAAAAACAAACAGAAATAGTAAGGCTACATAGGTATGGATTCTGAAAATATCATGGAATTTTCCAGAAAACAGGAATGAACCCTTCAGAAAGGAGAAAAATAGTTTGTCAGACATGGTTCCTTTTGAACTCTAATTAAACCAATTAATCTACCCAGCATTCAAACAGAGTTGCAGAAATCTTGGCAAAACAGGGACCACTGAAATGAGAATTTTTACTTGATGAAATAAAATGTCTACCTGTTTTTTTCCTCTTAAATGAGAGCCATTTTCTTCACTCAGAAAAATGCCTCCACAGCGTATTTAAGAGCTCAGAGTGTGGAAAATTGTGCAAATCAGCTTTTCTGGCAGGTCAGATATTGAAGAACTCATCTTTTCAGTGAGGATGTGCAAATAATGATGTTAATACTGAAATTACTCACCTCCTGAATGTAGAATATAGTTCTCATTTAAAAGGAAAACTCTTCAACCTTCTTTCAGTGACCATTGTCATTAGGCATTACTCTGATTAGATATCCCTTTGATCCATGTGGCCCAGTAGGAAACATATGTAGAGATAAGAAAAAATAATTTTCTTTATATCTGTGGGCCATTTTCTTATGTATTCAGATGTTAGTATGGGGTTTTTGGGTTTGTGGAGGGTGTGGATGTTAGTGTGTTTCTTCTTGAAATTATTACTGTAAGAGAGAAACTAATAGTGCCTTTTTGGTAAAAGTCAGTAAGTGTTCAGCAGCTCTGTAAATACCTATTACCTTTTTTTTTCAAGCCCCCATACCACTCTTTAGCTGTGTTGAAGCCAGGTAGATTTTGTGCTGGAGTGGTGCTGTAGAAACCTTTCCATCCATCTAAATGCTGGGAAAATTTTCAAGTCTTAGCATGTACAAATTAGTTCTGGTAATATTGTAAGATCTTTTTGCAACATTTATCAGCCCTACTGTCATTTTACCATGGAGCTGTTGAACCTCTTTATGAAACTAGGGCAAAACCCATGCTCGTGAGACCCTGAAAAAGGTGGTGTGAGGACCTTGACTGCCAGGAGGGACCTCATCCATTCCCATAAAAATGTCAGCAGGAAAACTGCAGAAAATTAGAAAGAATAGGTCCTTTAAATACTGTAGACTTTAAAATGTCAGTAATGTTTTGAGTTGGTGCTTGACTGTTGAATCTTTATTGAGAACTGGACTTGCTGTAATTTTGTTGCTATTTCTTATAACCCAAAATTTTGGGGTCTCATGTATTTTAGGGATGTTATTTAACCACATGCCCCCAGCCTAAACTCAGCTTAGCACCAAGTAGCTCTACCCAGATCCATTGATGGGGCTTGGTTATTTTACAGCTGAGGTATAAATACATGGGAGTGATAAATGTATTTTTGACAAGCTGGACAGTCTCAGTGGGGTTTACTCACAGTGAGTGTGACCTCTCATTCTTCTGCCTTGTATTTTCTCAGGGGGTGAGCTCTGCACACACCTACACCCAGGCTGGTTCCAAAGGGGAACTAGAAACATGTTGCATCTTATACAAGGTCCAAACCTTGTTACTTGGAAAATTTTCTAAAGTTCTCCAAACTCCCCCAAAAGCAAAGGAAGCAATCTGAGTTTATCTGCTGTCAGTACTTCAGAAAATAAGGGCGAGACTCAGTGTCTACATTTTCCTACCTCTGACTATCTGTCAAAAAGTGTAATGGTATAACCTGAAGCATCACATTAGAAAGCACAGGTGGAGGTTAAAATCAGGATATTGTAATCATCAAACTGAAAACAGCAAGAGGTCTAAAAAGAGACTGTTCTGGAAAACAGTTTCAAAGATTAATTGGTGAAAAACAGTGTTATTTTAGAAGCTTCCATCAAGAAAAACAACTTTCTAGATGTTAAAAATAGAAAAGTATAAGTTTTGAGATTAACATTTCCAGCTGAGGGAGTACCTAAAGAGAAAAAATTTGAATGTTGTTGCCTGAAAGGTTTTCAGTTATCTGTACAGATTAAAAAAGGAATTGAGATTCTGTGTGAGGCTGCAGGCTCTGCTGCTCAGAGAGCCTCTTTGTAATGAGACATCTGAATGTTCTGCTTGCAATGCCAAGGAAATGATCCTCAGTATGAAAGCAGGATATTCAGGACCCTTCTGAAGTGGTGAAAAGGTCTGAATTAGGGAATTGGTTGGGCGCAAGAAACACCTTCATGAGAGGGTCTAGTTTTCTCCAGACCTAGATATATTCAGAGTTTAACAAGTGTTTGTTTTTTCTTGTATGGTATGCAAAAATGTTGTGAAAGAGGTCATAGTTCCATTCACAAAGTCAAACTGGGCATGCAGCTGTTGGAATATCTTATAAATGGTGCTATGTAATACCACCACTTCAAATAGATACACCAATAGTTTTGTACATCAAGTATTAGGACAGATTGCAATACCCTGGAGAGGTGTTCTTACCCTGGTACTTCTGAATTTACACACCGCGTGTCTAGGTGGCTGGTGAGATCACTGCTGTCATGTGGAAAAATGGTCATAAAGCATCACTGAGGTTTATTATTCCATCCCTGCTCACATTGTGTTGTACTTTGCTAGGCATGTGCTTTACCGAATCCCCTGTTCCTTGAAAGAAATGTCCCTTTTCTCAGCTGACTTGCATGAAGAGCTTATGAGGCATGTTATTATTCACTATGATTAAATGTGAAAGAATCTGTCCCTTGTTTTGAGGACATAGTGTTCTTTTCTTTTTCTTCTTAATGTTGAAAAAGCCGTAGAATAACCAGGGAAATCATCATGTCTGATAATGATCAGCTTGGTGAGTGACTGAGACATCAGCATACTAATTAGACCTCCTTACACTTGTTTGTGAATTGTTCCTGTGCTCACAGTTCTACGAAGTGTTTGATATGTACCACAGAATGGAAGGATGAAATGGTACACAGTGGCTATGATTACCCTTAAGGGTAAATAAATAACAGTCTCAGTCCTGTGGCAGTGTCTCTTCAAAAGCTGCCCTTTCCTGATAATTAAAGGCCCATTGGACTCAGTGTCATTACTCCTACTGATTCCTGTAGGAACAAAGCAGGCCCCTTCTTTTGTACTCTGTTAACTGGAGGCTGCTTTTTCCAGACAGAATGATAAAAGATGTGGCAGGAAATGTCTTACCCTGGCTCACAATTCCCACCATGTCCAATATCCAGAGTTTTCCAGCAGCAGAAGAGTGACAGCAGATTTTCCTCTCCTTTTTCTGTGATCATAAGCTCTTGTCAGTTGTGCTTGGTGTTTCCAATTCCTGCTCCTGCAACTGTGGGAGCCTGGATTTAGCAGGGAAGCACTGTAAAACTCCTGTCTATGTACCTTCTACGATGGTGGGAGCAATAAGAGATTTAGTTGTTGCAGCACAAGATAAAAAAGGGAGCAAAGCCCTAACGCCTCTCGTGTTGGAAAAATGGACCAAAAGTCACTTTATTTATTGATTTAAACCCAAGCCATTTTTGTAGATCTCTTCCAGTAACAGAATATCATCCTGTGCTTGTGAATCAACCTTGCCCTTATTTTCATGGAGTGGTTTGTATTCATATGTGTGAGTGGTACATCTTGTCTCTGAATGTCTGTGGTGTCTAAAGGAATTGTGAGCTTTTTCTTGCTCTTTGTTAAATCTGCTTTTCCATTGAATCCTTGATGCTATTTTAATACATCTATAACCATTTGCTTTTTGGAGCACATTCCTTTTTAACATTGTGCTGAATTTAACTCGATACCAGGCAGAGCCCTTGCTATTTGCCAGGAGAGGCTAATTTTGTGATTGTATATGAGACCTACAATGCAGTAAAACTTATTACTACTGCCATAAGCTGTTTCAAATCAGCAAAAGTATCTGTGATGTGCATTTTGAATCTTCTTAATAGTAAGAACTGATGGCAGCTGAGCCTCTGCAAATTGGGGGTTTATCAGTGGGAGAAATAAGGAAGTTTAAAAGACGAATATTCTTAAGTAATCTGTAAGCAAAGGAAGTCCTTGCTGAGAAACCAGACCACATATTTGTTAAGGAAATTATTTTTTTTTCTACTTAAGAAGGTATTAATAAAAATGAGCAAAATAAACCTGAAGACAGGCAGTAAGAGAAGTCTTCTTTCCCTGTGAAGACAGTTTAGTTTTTGATTATCACTTTTCAGATCCTGGTGCCATAACCATGGCGAAAGGACAGAATCTTGCTCTGAACATGTTAATGGAAAAACCATGTCATATGGGGAGCGGGGTAGTGAGGTGCAGTGATCAAGGTACCTGTCAGCTGAACTGGGGCATGTCTTCTCCCAGGGATGTCACCCACTTCCACCCTGTGAACACTGCTGGCTTATGAAGGGTATCAATTGTGTGGGTTTCTCCTCTAGAGACTTGTTAGAAGCACAGAATTACTCGTGACAAGGAGCTCTCCAGAGACTCAAAGCAAGCCTGCACTTCAGTGGGTCACAGGTTAGGTCACACTGCTCACTGTCTTTCCCAGGGAAGTCCTGAACAGTTCTGCAGGAAATAGATTCCACATCCCTTGTGGAAGAACGTGTTCTAGAGCTTGTCTGCTCTTCTTCTCAGAAGATTTTCCCCTAATACCAAAGCAAAATTCGCCTTGTTGCAGCATGTGTCTTTTGCCTCCCATCTTTTTCACTATATATCTTCAAGAGAAGTGTTACACTTCTTTTTTCTAGCCTCCTCTTAGGTGGTCTAAGGCAGTAGTAAAATCCCACCCTTAGACTCCTCATCTTAAGAATGCTACAAGACATTAAATAAAACCAAAAAGAGGCTTTGGTAAGAGCGGTGAAGGAAGGAAGGTCATTGATAGGCTGTCACATAAAAGATGGAATATACGTTTAGAAAATACTAGTTATGTGCTGGGGGGGGGGTGTTCTTCCCCTGACATCTGGCCCGGCTGTGTTCCTTGTTTCAGTGTCCCATGTCCCGAAAAGATGAGATGAGGCTTCTTTCTACTGTTTCAAAGCCTGTTTATTTCTGGTTCTTACCAGAGTTTCAGAGGCACAGACTATGCTGTGCCCTCCAGGAACACGAGGGCAGAATGGCAATGGCTACCCAAAGCAGGTAGCTTTTATATCTATTATCAACCAGTTAGAAAACTTTACGTATCTTATTTTGTTCCCAAAACCAGTGAATATCAACCTTATTGATATGTCTCCTCTGCACTAAATTCTATCTACCAATTAACAAGTCACAGGAACTCATGTCAGAGGGAAAAAGGAAGAGAAGGAGAAGAAAGAAGAAGATGAAGAAGCAGCAGCCAACACCCTAGAATCTCCATGTTGGTTCTATATAATATATATAGCAAAACCTAAAAACTACAACTACACATTCTGTGGTGCATTAAACAACCATCTCCTCATTTCTTTGGTGTTCTCAGCTCATCCAGAAGTGGGGGCAAATGCTCCCACGAGCTTGGTTCACAGGCCAAGCCTTTTTTATGGAGCTCTGAGGGTAAAGCAAACACCCAGAGGAGCAGGAAAAGTTCCCAAGCTTTTCATGACTCCAACAGTTATGGAACTAAAAATGTCAAGATATATGGAGTGCAGGTTTCATTTTGTTGTTTGTCAAAGTTCTGAGAAGGCGACAAGGGCTTTTATTTTAATCACATCTAGGTGTGTAGTCCTGCTTGCAGTACAGATTTTCATGTCTGCTAGTGTGACCTCATGTCTTCCAGGTACTAAGACAAGGGAGGGTTTATGAAATACATTGGTGGTTTTCTTCTCTCAGCAGCATTTCACCTAATAGAAACATCCAAATAACCTCTTCTTTTCCCAAAAATCCTTCACAGGCATCTTTCTTCTGCAGAAGTGCTTCGATATGTATGCAGTGTAGTAGCTGATGTTTGCCACTGTGATAAACAGCAGATTTTATCTCTTTGACACGTGTTGCAAGACTATCATTCCCTGCAATCAAAGTGTTTTATACAGAAATATTGCATTGCAAGCATATACCTCTTTTGATTTTCAGGAACCAGTTGGAATGTTTTTAATGCTTCGTATTTTTAAATATTTCACACAGGTGAATATCTATGTTTTGAATTATTCCCTTCACAGTTTGCCTGTTTAAAACCTGATCTAGGGTTTTTTTTGTTTCTCGTTCTTTTGTCTTTCATCCTCTCTCCGTTATTTCAGTGATCACAGTATTTTCTATTCTAATGTAGCTTGTAACATGCTGTTGACTGATTCATCTAGATATGGAAGATTTCAAACTGTTGAGTAGCATTTCTTGAACCAGCTGGAATATGCCTGTCTTGTTTGATACAGACACCTTGTCAATCTTCCATCTTTTTGCTTATAGTCCTTCACTGACTTCATTATTCCTCTAACCTGTCACTCCATGCAAAACAAGCCATAATAATTTTCACTGTTCAGAACAATTATCCTGTATTCTCAGACAGAGAAAAATTTTGAATTGTGTTGCTACAGGAACCAAAGCAGATAAACAACTGCTCCAGTGCCCACCCCTGAAGGATAATGCTGGATATTATTGCCAGCTAGACTTTGCACCACTGATGACAGCTCCATCACCCTCCCAAGGACCGAGGTGAGGCTGGCCAGCCTTTAGTTAGTTGCTTGTATCCTCCTGCTTGCCTTTCTTGAAGAGAGATGAAGAGTTGCTACAGAGAATGCTGCTCCTGCCATGTTCCTACCATGTTTTAGAAGAATTATCTTAAAAAAAGGCTATTTTTAATTATTGTTTTGACAGGATTAACTGAGAGTGAAATACTGTGATTTGTAATTCCCTACATCCCTGGTAACCTTTTTAGACCTAGAACAGTTGTGAACCTGCAGACCAATAGTAATGCTCATTTTAACCAGAAACTGCAGATTTTATTAGCTGGATTTTTAAATACTTTCTGTCATCAGGAACTGTAGTCTTTATGTAGGTGTCAGCCAGTCCTAATGAGTTGTTGTTGTTCAATTTGCCAGTGTATTCCAGCTTCTCTTCTTCTGCTCATGGCCTGTCCTCACTACTTGAAATTTCTGGTACTGGATTAGAGATGATATAATTTTGTTGTGAAATGGTGGGAAAGTATTATTCAAAGAATTCTTTTAATTTATTTTCATTGTTGCTTCTTTTTAGTTTTTCCTCATCTTGTCTTGAGATTCCAATTCATTAAGGATCATTAAGGTTGGAAAAGACCTCCAAGATCACGGAGTCCAGCCTTTGAATTAACACCACTGTGTCAACTAAACCACAGCACTTAGTGCCTCATCGAGTCATTTCTTGAACACTTCCAGGCATGGTGACTTCACTACTTCCTTTCCTGTTTCTGTATTAGCTGAAGACATTAATCAGGTTTCTGTTACATCTAGTAATTATTCTTTCTATCCCATTTTTTCTCTTCTATCTTCATTTCTGCACATTGCCAGTGGCGGCTTGCTATTTTCCAGTTGACTTCTCTTAGGTCAGATTTATTTCTTCTGAATGAGGTCAACTGCACTTCAGTAGATTTTTATCTTTGGTACACACCCAGATAATTTCCTCAGTTATTGGCTTATTTTTTCTACTCATCATATAATTTTTTCCACGAGGATAAACTTTTAAGACAATTCCATTCTGACGAGAAGAATTTGACTTTAAATGATCTTCTGGGTAAACCCCAACTGTTCGTTAGCTGTCTGGAAACCCTGTTGCTCAGTTCAATAAGGGCACTTCAGTTAATTAAGGATAAGAGTGAACTTCACCAATGGAAGCTGAAGAGGAAATATCAGGAGATGAGGAAATGAGAAATTTTCCAGCATGGAGTATTTAAAGCAGTGACCCTAAAGTGAACTTTAACTACTCCTACAGACAGCAAAAAATTCAAAGCATTTGACAACAACCTTTAAGGTGAAGGATGAATGCTGAGGGAAGAAAAAACCCTCACCCAAACCACACACACATAAAACCAGTTTCTGGATTTATAGATTGCTACAGGGTACTGAAGGTGGTTAACTTGTTCAATCTCTGTAAATCTCTCTATGTGGAATAGTTCATCTAGACAGAGAATCAGTGATGTTACTTTTATAGTAGCTCTGTAGTGTAAAATATTATACAACTTTCCTAAAGATTATTGATAATATTTTCTTATAATTACTCAGAAGTCCACATATATTTGTGATTTCTAAGAGTAAAGGAACTTGTATTTATACCTAGAAAAGAATACTATCTCAACCTCAACCTCTCAACCCTAGCCTGAGAGATCTGTTTTTCTAGCTTTGTTGTTCCTGGCTAGAACAGAAATCCACAAGGGCTTCCTTCTTCATAACCTACAGGTTTCTCTACCCTGCAGCCATTCTGAGCACTTAACGAGCTAGTTTCTGAGTCAGATGTAGGAAGGTGATATATTTACAACAAAATAAAATTGCCAATGAAAGTCTGAAAACTGAAATAGTTATTACTTTATTTCTTTGCCCTTTTTCCTCATGATATCATAAATTAAGTTACCTTTTATTATCTTGGAAAGGCCTTTGTAGTTACAAATCTAAATGGTTATAGCATGAAGATAGTTCATTCCTCCTCCTAGCCTTTAATTCAGTTTGAACCTCTGCCACTGGATCTCAGCTGAAAAATAAAGCATGGTGGAAAAAGATGCTGAGGTTTTTTGATATTTCTAAGTTAGAAAAAAATTTAACATTTTGAATGGATAATCAGAACTGAAAAAGCTTTTGTTAATTTTCTTTCCAGAATTCTCAGATGCTGAGCCTTTGCAGCTCTCAGCTTCATTAATTAATAGTGTTGAACTTGCCCAGAACCACGATCTGTGCCTCAGGATTTTCCCTGACTGTTTTTGGCTCATAGATCCAGGTGTTGCTGCACTACACTGCATCTGATAAGTGCTGGCCTGTGTGATGCCTGCAGTGATTTCACAGGCAGTCAGAGAGTGGCTGCTGATGTGGAAGGGTGAATGTGCCAATATTCATTATGTTGCATACTCAGTGCTCCTCACATCTATGGGAGATGCCATCTGTGCTCATGAGGAAATGGAGACAGCCTTTGCAGCCACTCACTGCACATGCTACACAAAGTGGGAAAGTGCTTCGCACACCACCTCCCTGGGATTCCTCTCTTTTCCTGGAAAGTGTTACTGATGTTTTGAGTTGTTGGGGTTTTGTTTTTACTTCTGAATCTAGAGCTTGCAGAAACGGAGATACCATCATGAAGGAATTCAAACAGGTTTTTTTTTTCCCAAACAAATTACAAAAAAGTCCTGCAAATTCATTTTCCCTGATTTTTTTTCTGATATTGCAAGAAGGATATGGCCACAAAAATGAGTTGCTTCTGATAATATTTCTGATTGGAAGATATTTTAAAAGAAATGGATGCATGATATGGCAGTCTTATTGCTTTTAGATTCTTAAGTGAAAAATTACCTTATTAATTTTCAAATGGTTGCTATTTTTACACAAATGTTTCAAATCACAAATTGAAAGA
This sequence comes from Vireo altiloquus, assembly GCA_013396875.1. Taxonomy (NCBI): domain Eukaryota; kingdom Metazoa; phylum Chordata; class Aves; order Passeriformes; family Vireonidae; genus Vireo; species Vireo altiloquus. The sequence continues at coordinate 231,799 of VZRF01000391.1, read as the reverse complement.
GAACCTTTCAAATTATTGGCTGGTGGAAATTATATATTTTGAGCATTTGTTCCAATCAAGCAGCAATTCAGATTACCTTCCAGACATGCTATTTCTCCTCCTTCACTGGTGGAATCACACAGCATTCCTCTCACGGCCTCTGCAGTCTGATGCGTGCATGAGAGAGCAAGCAGAGTGATTTCTATGCATCAGGTGAAATGGCTGGGATGGCTGGAATGAATGATGATTACCAGGATTTCCATTGTGAAGGCAAATGAGCAGAAAATACGATGGCAGGAAGAATCCTTCAATCTAAAGCAAGAACTGGAGCTGTAGCCTTCAAAGGCCCTTATTCAATTATTCTAATTGTGTGACCACTGCCTTAATGCCATTTTTGTTCATTAATGGTCTAGGTCTGTGAAAAGCTAAAAGGTACCAAGGCACAGCCTATTAGCGTATCTAAAATTCCTAAATCAGGGCCATGTTTCAGCACAACAGCATGGTGTTCTCATGCAATGTTCACTGAACAAAATTCTTCGTAGTGGAAGAACAGCCAGCTGTGCTTTCTGTGGGGTAAAGAAGAGGGGTGGAATAAGGAACACCCAAACCTGTGAGAACACACATGCAGATGTTCTGTCCATCTGTAAGTGCTGTTCAAATAAACATCTGATTTTGCAATGATCCCAAATTATTTTCAGTAGAGATATAATATTAATTTAATAATTTAGACATTGTTTTTTATGTTTCAAGAAAATGTTTCAAAGCAGCTTGGCTTTGTGTATAGGACCCAGAGAGGGCTACACACATGCCAGTTTAAGTATCTCTCATGCCATTCTTAAGGGAGACAATCAAAAAAGAAAGGCGTTAGTTTCACTTAATGCTCAGTGCTGCCCAGCTTTATTTTTTGTAAATTAATTTCTCAAAGCTTGTCTTAAAAGGAACTATTTGTATTTCAGTTTTTAAATTCTACCGTTGGAGTTAGGTAAGGTCAAGATCCCTCCCCTCCAAACACATTTTTCCCATCTGATTGCAGACAATTCTACAATAATCATTGTTGCAATTACTTATCTTTTGTGACCAAAATTAACAAGCTAGTTCACATTATCAGCTGTCTCTTAAGATCTTGTGGCCACGCCTCCTAAGAAATAGGATATCCAGTCTCAGCTTGTGCAGTCTGTCTGGAGGAATTCTCCAGATTCTCAATGTTTTTTGTAAATTGATTCTTTTATTGATTCATTATTCTCTGAATGTAACACATTCTCTGCAAAGGGTAAACAGACGAGTGTACCAAAAAGCTAGTTCCTGACATACAATCTGTTTACTCATTCACCCTAGCTAATTCCTAGACCTAAAATTTGAAACTGTTATAAAATTGATGATTAGGAGTTTCTCTGATGATATTTATATCATTCACAGACTTTGAGAGAATCACACGAACTAGAAATGTTTTTGTTGTTTTGCCACTGTTGTACATCCTTCCATCTTTTTCGTTCTGATACTTTGAATTTAGAGGTTGCAGTAGCTTTTACAATGTGAAGTTTACTGAAGACACCATTTCAAGATAGCATTTACTTGAACTCATACTACTTTGCATGCTCGTGGCCTATTTCAAGACTGTCTACAAAGTCAGAATGAGCCACCACTATACTTTCTCTACAAATTCATCTGAGAGAAAAACCAATCCCTTATTTTTAATTTCAAATATCTTCATTAATCCTGCAGTTTTGCAGAGATGTGATAAAGATAAGAAAAATAAATTTGCAAATGAAACATTTTGGTAATGACACTTTTTAATAATGTTTTTCACTTCTGACTCTTAGGCCTTACCTCTACAGTGATGTAACTTCAATAATAATGAATATAAACATTGTCTAGATTTATATTGAATTCTGACCAGCACCAACAAAACTTGAAAGAAACAAAAAGAGCAAATTTTAAGAAAAACGGAAAGAAATGACTACAGGCTGGACTGGTGCTGCTTGCTGGAATTCCTTTCCAGAGAAGATGATGATAGCCAAAGGGAAGCAGACACAGTTGATAGTTACTTGCTTTTTCAACAGAATGGATTAATGGGGATGTACAGAAATGAAGCCAAAACCACTGATAAGTTTGCACTGAACCGTTTGACACATTCAGAGTCTGTCTTCCTATTTTGTGGAAATCATCACAGAGAACATGCTCTTCCAAACAAAGACAAAATTAATGCTCATAAATATGTGGTCAGAGCAAGGCAGATTCCCCAGACAAAAGATTAATAATGGCTGAATGGCCTTAACATATTTCCTTTGATTCATGGTAGCATGGTTACAGCACTGGGAAATGCCATTGCTTTCAGATGAAACAAATGTCTTTGTATTGACTGTCGAAAGCAACAGATGTTCTGCAAACCAGTACTTCCACAAAGGGACAGCCTTGGAACTATTTTGTAAACAACCTAGCTTAAATTTTAATACATGCACTTTGAGGATGGCTGTGTGACAGATGGGTTGGGCAAGCTCTGTAATGCAAAGGGCATCTAACTGAATTTGGAAAGCATCAAGCAGCCTGGTTTGTTATTTGGAAAATAAAATCTGAGAGCCCTTGCCTATGCTTGAACATTTCTCTGTGTGTGTGTGTCTTTTCTGTGTAAATATTTACAAGAAAATGAGACCTCTTTCTTAAAAACGTTCCAAAACCATTATGGATCAGTACAGATATATATGTATGTAATTTTCTGAAAATGTTTTTCCATATTTGATTGTTTTCTTTCACTAAGTGATGAGCTTACAAATAGATACTCAATGAAAATATGGTTTAAAAACAGTTGGGAAACTCCAGTGATACTGTGAAGCTATTAAATTGTTGTCCTCAGGGTCTGTTCCTCAGGTGTGATTCCTGCAGTGTGCAGCTCACAGAGGTACAGCTGAGCACCATGAGGTCCTCATCAGCTGAGCATTTTCTGACACTTTATAATGAGAATGGCAAAAGAGAAGTGCCATTTCAGGGGAACTCAGATACACATACATCCTTGGGATCTAATTTTTGCCAGCTCTGCCTGCTTATTGTTAGGGGACAATGAAGGCTGCCCACTCCCTGACAGACTGGCACTTGTGGCAGCATCACTGGAGCAGGGATGGAGAGCCCAGACGGGGTTGAAATGGGACTCCTGAGTCCTTGAAAGGTGGAGGTGGTGATGAGAGCAGGCAATCAGGCCCTGTTGGTACCCTCAGGGCCCTGACACTTGGTGTATCATGGCTCTTGGCTCTCGCTGCAGCTTCTGGTGTGCTTCACAGAGACCTCCTATTACAAGGACTTTTTCTAGCTCTTGATATACAAGATGTTTTCCAATACCTGTTGGGTTCACCTGGAAAATAAACACAAATCTACACTTATTTTCATTTTACACATTGGGTCTGATTGCACCAGGAGATATGGCAGCTTATCATCCACAATTTTAAGTCATTGTCTTACCTGAGAACTTCCTCCTGCTGTTCAGTTCAAGAAGAAAAGTGTTTAAACCCTTTTAAAATGTCCCTTTCCAAACAATACCACAGTGCAGAAAAGAATAAATCTTTGGATAAGGCAACCTCATATATTTTGGAGGGTTTGGGGTTTTTTTTTTTTCTGATTTTCTTTCTTTTTTTCATTTGCAAGGGCAAAGATTGCAGAAGGACTAAATGTTTTGAAGTTTTGCATAGCCTATGCACCTCTCTCTTGCAAAAGAGAAAAGATTACTGAAGTTATGTACTTTTAAAGTCAGTGAACTCTGATTTGCTTATTTCAGCAGTTATCACCGTTGACAGACACTTACAGGCATCGCTCTGCTCTTCTGGTACACATATCACTTAAAGGTCAAGCTTTAACAGGGCTCTTGTGCATGTATTTTAAACAGGAGAAATAGTCTGTTAGTTGAGACTATACATAAGCACGCATGGTTATCTGGCCTCAAAGATGGAATTTATGCTTGCTGTATCGAAAGGGACATAAGCCATACTTCAAATTTCCCTGAGTAAGTGGGCTTTAAGAATGTACTTAAGTGTCTTTCCTGTTGCTCTCAGAGCTGAAGCCTTTGCAAATTAATGTTGCTGACTTAGGTACCCAGGCAAAAAAAGAAAAAGTTATTGATCTGTCACTTGTGAAGTTGGTAGATGAAAAATACCAGCTGTTTTGGGTAGATCACAGTCAAAGAGGAAGTATTAAATCTCTCTTAATAAAAGTAATATGTATGAAAAATGAATTGCTGCCTATTTTGACTGATTGGGAAAAGAAAGTATGTTAAGGTGAACCTAACTGTGGTCTTATATAATATCAATTGAATGCCACTGAGGTAATATACAGTTACAAAAAAAAAGGCAAAAAAAAAAAAAAAGCTAGACTAACCTCCAAATCTGCATTACAATGCATAATTTCTACTTCCAGAGAAACATTCCTTGAGATATATTTGTGTGGATCAAGAAAGTTATTGCTCTGGTATTGCCCTTAGGTAGCACATGCAGTAGTGTCATATTACCTCCAGGGACAGCTTGAACAATTGCTGTGCTTGTGCCTTTCTCCTTCAAAGACAGAAATTTGCATTGGATTCAGATAAGGTTGCATCCTGAATGCAAATATGATCATAATTATTACAAGGAAGAACAGGCATAGTACTGCGTTATTATGGTTATACTGTACAATCTATTATGTTTATAGGAAGCTCCTGACAGAAATAGCTTGCCTTCTTAAATAGCACTAATGAAAAAGAGGACAAAAAGTCATTGATAAACTGCCACCACCCCTATGTCCTTGCAATATATTAGCCCAAAATAGCACATTGACAATGTATAAATCTATGGAATTGTGATGGATAAACAGGAAGGGTACAAAAGCATGTTTCCAAGGGCATTTCCACTATTTCCATGCTACAGTGAGTCAATAGACTTAATATGTCACTGTCTGATAATTAAAAGGGGAGGTTTACTAAGGACTTTTTACTTTATTGATTTATCAAAGTATCAATGGGAAATTAGAATATTAAGAATTCTGACATCCAGAATTGTTTGCCTTTCATTAGAGTTTTTCAGTAGCTGGCTAAAAGTTTCAGTTTCCTCTGACAGGCACAGTCGTGAGGCTCTCAGCTGCTGTTCAAGTCAGTGGCAAAATTCCCACGGATAATGGAGCAAGATTTCTTGGAATAAAATTGAGGTTGATGCTGTCGCCTATCTCTCTTTTCTCCTAAAGATAAATTACCTTACCTCTGGGCCAGGAATCTTGGTTCTTATCCAGAAGATGCTGCCAGTCACTGCCCTAAATCTTGCCCAGCGACCTCAAGAGACAACCTGCCCATGTTCAGTCCTGATATAGCGATGCCTCTTAGCTCCTGTTGGCATTAACCTCACCTAGACTAGGGATGCTTGCAGGGTCTCCCAGTGCCCACTGATCCATGTAAGCCCCAAACTTCATTCTGTAGGATCAGGATGGATCCATGGCCCCTTCAGGCACAGAGCTGCTCTCAGTGACCCAGTCTGCCTTAGTGACTTCTGTGCTGTGCATGCTCTTGAGGTCCTGAAATAAGCTTAAATGAGCTTGATTTTACTGTGGTCATAGCCAACCCCATGCAGTAAATGAAGAATGAACAGATTGTGGAGTCTCTGCTATCAGCTGAATGGCAGCCTGTGGTGGCAGACTGACGTGGGGTTTTGGCAGGAGCAGCAAGAGAGAGATGTATGAGTAAGAAATTAATTGCTGGCCCTAGCAGATGCCATGTGCTTCATTAATAAGAGTTAATATTAGTAACACTAAATAAAGTAATATTAATCTATCAAATTTAGTTTTGAATAAATTTCTTCAATTTTAAAATTAAATTAATTTTGGTTTAAAATAAAATTCTACAGAAGCTGGTGAGACTTTATGGAACTAATTTAAGGCTTTCTGTAAGAACAAGGGCTCACAGCAGCAGCCTCAAGAGCACATTTGATTTAATGCTTTCTAAATATTATTTGCTTTCCCTCTGGCAGATATAATTAGTGTCTCCCTAACACCCTCAGAGTCTGATTTGCCTTAATTTAACATAAAATCATGAATCAATTATTTTTCAGCTGTGTCACATATCTATAATTCCCATCAAGAACAAGCTACATGGAATGAGCCTGCACTAGTAGGTAAATTCTGGGGCAGACTGCTTGCTATTTTTGTCTTTGTGTGGTTTTTTATTTTTTTAACAGAAGGCCCATATTGGCACATCTTAATGTTTTGGGCAGTATTCCAGTGGAATTTAACTGGACTAGTTACATAACTCAAGTGGACACTCTTTGGTCCAGCAGATCCATGAGTGTACTCAACATGAAGAAAAAAGATTCACCATTTCGTATGTGCCTGAGATTATAATTTCTGGGAATAGAAATAAACTCTCCATCCTATTCTTTTTTTTGCAGTTACCTGTCTTCACAACCCTGCCTGTTCTGATTAAACATAATTTGCTCTCCTAGCCCTTTGGACTGACCTTTTCAGTATTTTTCATTTCTTGGTTTTTAAATCTCCTTTGTGTGCTACAAGACATTCTAGGTAATCTGGTGGCAAGGCAGGTGAGTGTCTCTCAACAGGAATAAAAGGACATAGCTATTCCCTGACACACAATACAGACAGCTTTCCGAGTGTTTTATTAGTGAAGTTCTCAAGCCAATGAAAAGCAATCAAGCCAGACTGGCAATCTGAAACTCAATAGAAAAGGGATATGAGACTGAGCTATGCAAAATGCAAGCTGAAAAACAAAGGGCTAATGCTATTTACATGCACAAGAGCTGATTTAAGAAGGCCCCAAATTAGTCCTTTTCAGAGATAATGAAATTGTCTCGTTAGTATGATGGTGCCTAAAGTCTTTTCTTTTTGAAGCCACTCTTAGAATTAAATAGTGTATTTTCTCTGCTGTGGCTGTAGTTCATTTTCAGTTCAGTATTTCATTTTCCCATGTTACATCTTACCCAATCACATTAAATATTTTAATACTTACTGATAGTACTGTATCCCACACCACTGCATGAAGCATTTCAAGTTCAAGATGGGTTGATTATATTGTGGCAAAAGCCATTATTGTAGGAAGCTTTCTGGTAGACCACCATAGTCATGGAAAGCATTTTTGCATGGTATTTCCAAAAAAAGGGATTGTGTCTATGTCCCTCAATTAAACAGGCATCATAATCTGTCGATGGTTGAGGGATGGCAGGAGGCCTACTGACTTCAAAAAGTGGGTTTGGGGGGAAGCCTTGTGAATCTTGCCATTTGCTCGAGCAGATGGAGAGTCAAGGAATGAGAGAAGCTATTTGAGAGAGGGAAGGCACCTGGAGAAAACACCACAGTCATGACACAGGACCAAGGAAAGGCATGAACATCCAGCTCTTGTAGGGCACAGGTTTCTAAATGCTCACTTTCTTGATTCTAAAGAGACTTGATACGTCTGGCTTCTTTCAGCAAATCAAAGGGAAACCTGGCAAAATGAAAGTGGGAGAGAAGTTGGATCTGTTGATTTTGTAGAGACCAGAGGAACTGAAGTATAATTTTGCAAAGAAGCGGTGTAAGACCTCAGCAGGACTAAGCACTTGGGCCCGCAGGGCATGATATCTCTACTACAGCTATGCACAGATGCTCTCCCTGTCACTCAGGCTAGAAAAGCCAGACAGCAGGCCTGGCATATGTACAAACGCCTGTGCTCAGTTTATTTAAATACATACTTAGAGGATTTTGTGTACTGAAGGCTGCAAACTTGCTCTGTGCTACCACCGTGTTTTGGAGTGGAAGAAAGAATGCACTGTGTGAAGATCCCAATGCTCTTGCAGTCTGGCTCTGCCCTGGGGAGCCCTGCAGATGGCCCTTGTCATCTGTGAGGGGACAAACCAGCTTCCCAGCACGCCTGACACTGGCTCTGCCTGTTTGCCCGGATGCTGAGTCCCTGATGGGGGGCAGGCTCACTTTGCTTCTGCTGATGGGAGAGGCTGCAGCACATTTAAACCAACAGATGCATCTACTGCAGTCTTTTTACCTCTACCTTTTTACCTCTCCAGTTGGTCTTACATAGAGGGGTCTTTATGCTCTACACTCCTGTGCACACAGGTATGCTCAAAAATGTGTTCATACATTTAGTGGACATAAAGCCAAATATATCAGTCATTCTTGCTGGTCTACATTTAAGACATTGAGTGAAAGGAAAATATGTGTTAATGGCACAGTGTGTGGGAAAAAAAAAGTGGGCTGTGATGACTAAAATACTACTTTGTCAAGAAAAGTAGCTACCCTATGAAATATTTCATAATCCAGAGGAACTTCACAGATCTCAGTTTATCCCTCATGTCTCAAAATATTGTACATGTAAATCATCTGCTTAAGATATGTGTGATTCAACTTGTGTTTGAACTTGTTCTTCACCTTGTCAGTTGCAATATGGGCAGATTCTAGAGAAATAAATATATTCCAGACTGGATATTCCACAAATAATGTAAATTCTCATGTGCTGAAATATGACATAGGACATAATTTCCAGTAAAAATTCTTTTTATAAGATTAGGCACAGAGAAAGCAAAATCTTTCTCTCTCTCTCTTTCTCTCTCTCTCTGTATGTATGTACGTATTTGGTCAAAGACTGTTTCCTGAATGACCAAGTCTTCCCTGATGGATCTCATAAACAAATGTCATTTTACATATGAAATTATGTATTACTCAGCTGTTCCAAATTGGCAGACTGGTTCTTTCTCTTTTTTTTTTTTTTTTTTCCCATAAAATCTGATTTTAATCATCACACTTGTGATTAAAATTTCAAAACAGGACTTTATATCGTCTTGGAAAAAACCTCCTCAATCGAGATTTACAGAGCAAGACATTGCCTATGTTCTGTTGCCAACACAAGAAAGTCCCACATGGTCAGAAATCATGTAGCCTTATTGAGAATGTAGTAGCATCCACATGCTTTAATGGGCACCTGCCAGATCTTAATGGCAATGCTTAAAAACTGAGTATAGTTTAGGAAATATTACTATTATAAAATACACACACACATGTATATGAAGGACTATGTACAAAAAAATATTGCAAAACCAGAACTTTTTTTCCTAGTTGCAACAGTGAGTTGTGGCTGCTCTTCGTGGCTAGAGACAAAATGGAAAGGAAGAGTATGAATCACATTAGGAGATGGAGAAACAGAGACACTGTGAAACTGAGATTTTTTTTTCAGGCCCCTCATAAAATGATGAAAGATCTGAGGACAGTCTGTTTAAAAGCTTACATAAAACTGCTGTGGGCCAAAATATGCCCTGTATTACAAACCCCAAATCAGCAGGACTTTATTTTGTTCTATAAAATCTGGATGTAATTTTCAACTGATTTGAGGCCTCATGGTCAGAAAACACAGAGTTATTATACGGTATAAATGTAATCAAAATGAAGTTTGAGATGCTGAAATTACCTTTAGATCATTTCCTCTCCTGCTACAGGCTTGAGACACTACAAGCTTGAGAAATATTTTATTACAATAGCGACAGGGAGTTTTCCCTGATCAAGACCCCACCTTGGGTGTAAGCATGATTCCTTGCTAAGCTATTTATAGGAACATGATCTGTGGCAGAACATCAGCCGCAGATGCTACACGATATACCTCTTAGTAAATAATCTGAGAAAATCCATTATCATGATAGTTGTATTCTGGGAGTATAACTAAGTGCACATTCTTGCGTGATAAAAAATATGCACATTAATATTGGATTTTCAGCAGTGTGCAAAAAGGTTGTCAACATCATGAAAGAGAAAAAAGGTCATCTTTCATTTGCACAAGTTGATTTTAATTAATCTGATTAATTTGCATATCCTGTTGTTTCTGGCAGTAATGAATACTGAATTGTGCCGAACATATATTATGAATCTGATAGAGAGACCTTCGGCAGCTTCACATTCAATGATTCACAGCAACATGCTAAACCCTAACAACTGTTCCTTCTGTGATGCTATAGTGCAAACTAGAAAGATAAATTGCAATTTAACCAGGCTGGATAAATGAGCCCATTACCAAGGATTTAGTTCACTGTCATTCTAAGATGACAGTTAGATAAAAGATCTGTACTTTAGTTGATATTAAAAATAAGTCATCATTCCAGAATTTTTCAAACAGACATCCCTTTGGAATTAATAATTTACTTATTCCCATTATCCTGGTATGTCTGGGCAACATTCTGCTGGCTGGACTATCAGCAGAAACACAAACAAGCAAGATTCCTGTAGGAGTCCATTGCAAGGTCATGGAGAACCATAAATCCACTCTTACAGGTTCCAAGCTTGCATCATTTGCCTTCTTTTGTTCCTTTCTTTGTCTGCCTGGAAGGGTTGTTTGGGTAGAATTCACATGCTGCAATTGACAAATCATATAAGGATGACTTTGAAAAATGGGCCCCACTGTGCCATCGTCATCATGATATGTAGCATAGATATTTGGAAAATTCTTCTCATTCCCCTCATTTTCAACATGTCAGCAACTGCTAAGCAGTTTGTCTGCGACCAGTCATGAAGGGTCCCTGCTTTGTAGGAATCCCCTATGACAGATTTATATGTTATCAGGGATTAAAAGAAATGTCTGAATTTGTCCTCTGGAGGGAGCCTAAGTCCTGAGTCACGGGTTTGTTTGATTTTTTCCTTTAGTGAAATAGAGACCAATCTCTTCAATGAATTACCCAATTCCCAGAATGGTTTCTGGAATAAAAAAGAAAAAAATCTACTCTTAAACTGATTTGAAGCAGTGTTGGCTGACGGATATATATCAGTTATTCAATGTCCAAGGATGCTATCAATATACCCATCTCTCCATACCACAGACATTCATAGACCAAAAGCCATGATCAAAGGTGATGGGTGAGTGAATACTTCTGACAGGTCCAGAAAAAAGCATTGCAGATCAGGAAAATCTGTGCCCATAAAGGAAGTTCTACAAGTGGAAGCCATTACCAACAAATGCAGACATATAACATGTAAGCTTCCTTCAAGCAATCATTGTAAAATCTCTGAGTGCTTACCACTATGAAGAAACTCTCATAATTTTTATAGTTTTGTACAAGTCTTTTAGAAATCTTGGATGGTCATTTTAATAATTGCTATTGAAAATTTTCCAAAGGAGAATTACAATTTCAACTGCTCAATCCTCCCACTTATTATGCACTATCTTTTACAACGTTTCTCGGAATGTTCTTTACAACTTTTCACCCTGAACTATCTTTCTGGACCCCAACAGGTAGCCAGGTCGACATCTGAGTTGCAGGCACTGGGAGAGTAAGTGACCCTTTAACCCGTGCACCATTCCACAGCTGTAACAGAGAGCACAGTTGAAATTCACCTCCAGTGTGCTCTCCTGACTCACTATAAACAAATCAATCACCTGCTTGCCTTTTCCCTGAAATTACAGTCACTCCTGAAAGAAAAGGAATCTGCATACATTAGATCTTTTTTGGAGCTTGGCTTTATTACCCTGACAAGAACATACCATTTCTGGCTGTCACTTCTTGCACATTCAGCTGTAGATGGGATTCCTAAAGGTCAAGTTATCTCATCTGAAAGAATATCAGTATGGATTGAAGAGCGTGTAAGAGCGTAGCTGGCGTAGCTCTCCAGTGAGACAGCAAGGCTGACTGAAGCAGAATTCAGAGGTCATTTTCTCATGGTATCAAAAATATGCCAAATCAGAAACCTGCAAAGCAGTGACATGGTGCAAGTCATTAATCTTTATAGAATGTTAGGAACTGGAATTAGGTGCTGAATCCTGTGCCAAGTTCAGAAGGGCAATACAATAATTAGTGTCAATAATTCATAGAAAACATGAATAGCCCCTTCTCTCCTCTTTCTTTGTGAATATCTACAACAGGACATATGCTCAAGTGTACCTGCAAAAAAACCCCTCTGCAGCAATCATGCTTTAGTGCTCTGTATTCCCCAAAGTCTCTGCCTTTCCTCATTTTTTCAGAACTGCAAGGATACAGGGAAATCAATCCAAATCCTTACACAAGAGCATATGGAAGCTGAATACACATATTCAACTTCAGTTAGACAAAAGGAGGGACTTTTTTTTTCAAAACTTCAGCAAGTGCTGCCTGCAGGGCAGCATCCTAGTGGCAGTAGAAAGAGCAACTGGTCATTCTTAAAAGTTGCCTGATACCTGAACTTGGTCTCACTGACCCTACGCATGAAAAGCATATAAAATCTCTGCACACCTTTGCTACCTTTGTGATCTGAAAGGTGTCCTTGAGAGATTGAGATGGATCAAACAATCATTTAAGAGACAATCAGAGTTCAGCTTTATTCTGTGCCCAAGCTCTAGGTGAGGTTTGTCTACTTGATACATTTACTCAATACCACAAATAATTTGGATCATGCAACTCCAGTCAGTGGAAAATGGAAGCTGCTGAGAGTGGTCTTTGTGAAGTGGGAGTAGGTAAGCCATGCTGAAGAAGGAAGGTGCCTACATTTTGGGCCAGCATTTGGTTCCCTCTACTGCTTTTTGTAGTTGTTCTGACAATTTCAGAGAACATTCAGTATGAAACATAAATATATGATTTCTAGATATAATGTTGTATAACATATAATTTTCAAGCTTAACTCATTTTTTTTCTTGCTTTTTTATTCCTTGCAGTGATTGAAAAATTGTAGAACATGTAGGAAATGCTTGCTTACTTTTGTTTCAGGAGCTCGGCAGTGATTCAGTTGTGGATTAGAATACAAAAAAGGGGAAGATGATGTCTTGGGCCAGAGATAACAAGTTGTCGTTGCATGTGGCTCAACTGCAGTTGTGTTAGAAAGCAAATCCCAAGATTGTTACCAACACAGGAAAGGCTGCTTTAAAAGGGCATTACAGTGATATTTGAAATAACATCTCAGAACACTGTGTTTTAAGAAAAGAGTAAAACTGAAGTAGTTTAATTATTATTGTGTTACTATAAGAAAATGTAAGGATGTTGGATCGTACAAAACATCAGCTCTCATTTTCTCGGAGGTTATGTAGAAACCTTATCCAGAGGAAAAGCTTTCTGAGCAGCAGCTGGTGTCTAGACTGCCTCTCCCCTCCCAGATTTTCCTGTTGAAATGCTGTAACCTTATTGATACAACTGCTCCGAAACCTGACTTAATTCAGAGAAATGAAAAGGGAATGTTGGCAAGTTTAGCATTGTACAGATGAGTATGGCCCAGAGGTCAGTAGGCTAAGCTAAGCATGAATTATCACACTTTTTTTCTGAACTAAGGTTGATAAATCCTCCAAAAATGGTTAATTTCCATTAATTAACATTTATTATTCCATTAATTAACATTTGGATATTTTTATTGCATTGATAAACCTAGAATAGAGTTCATTGTTGGGGTGTGGGCTTCTTTTCCAGCTTCTTACCTTCACTCCCCATAGCTGGGATGAATCACAGGAGATGTGGGATTTTCTTGTTCAGACTCAGTTGTTTATTAATTCTTATCTATGTTACAGCCTTAGAAGCTGTGAGCTCTGCTAATAAGGTGGAATAAGGCTATATAACGGTGATAATCGCATTTCTCTGGCTCTGCAGATATTTTTCAAGGACAGTTGGCCCAATAATGATTTTCCACCTAAATTATTTTTATTTTTAACCCAATTTTGAAACCTTTAAGTTCAGCAGTGCAGATTTTCTTATCCAGTTATAAGACACCATCTAAACCCATGAAGAAAAAGGAAGAAGAAAGTGACAATGAAGTGTCTAGCCACCAGCCTAAAACTCCATCTTGGTATATATGTGTTACTATATTCCAAAAGCTTAAATCTCAAATTTTTCACCCTGCGACACCACACCTTCTATTCGAACAACACACACGTGATTTTAATGTTATCACTCAGTTTTGGAAGCCTATTCCAAGGCCTCAGACCAAATGTAGTATTTTCTTGTGGAGCAGTGCCTTCCAGCACAGAAAACTTAAAATTCTCAGCTTCCAGGGTTCCAATAGTTTATAACCTAAGTGCCTGATAGCTACCAGGCCTGATGATGTTTTGCGACTTTCTATTTGCAAAGGAGAAGAGAATATGGTTCTATTTGTGCAGCATTTGTGGAATAGCTGGTGTAATACAGATTTAATGTGAAGCTGCCTATTTGTCCACAGATAAGATCTTTGCTGTTTGTTATCCATCACTCTTTAGCTTAAAATATGGGAATAAGAACAATACCTTATGAATTCAGGTATCTGTCAGATGCATGGAGCAGTCAATCGATCATGTTAAAACACTCATTAAAAAGGATTAAATTAAAGGATTAAAAAGGTGAAAATCCACTTTGAATAAGCAAATCTTTAACACAGATTTGAAGGGATATGCCTTGTTTTCATGTTTTATATATTTCTGAAAGGAATTTCTACTCTGTAAATTTAAAGCTTCTTTCTTACTCTCCTCAGAATAAACGTTGCTGCACAAGTGCAGAGACAACCAAGTCATCTGCAGGGTATCAGGAAAAATTGCCCCTATCCTTCAGGGTGATCCAACAGGGTATTTGCTCCATGGGATTGACTATCCAAAGGGCTAAGGGTTGCCTAGAGGGTACTGAGTACTTCCATGTTCATTGAGGCATACAGGCCACAGCCTCCACTATCTTAATGCCATTAGATTTGAATGCATCTTTAAAGTGAGCAGAGCTACTATCTTTAAAGCATCTTTAAAGAAAACTTGGACCCTGTGAGAAGATGGAGTATTTAGCACCCTTTAGAGTCAGCTTCCCTGCCATTTTCTTTTTCTGATTGCCACTTCAGCCTGAAAACAAGTTTATGCAGTTCCATATGGTGATAATTTTATAGAGTTAGAAATCTATAAAGAAAATTGCAGAAGGGCCAGGAGCTTCAGAGATCACGAGAATCACAGCAGTGCTCCTGTACCACTCACAGTGTGGTGCAGCAGGGGGTGTCATCACATGCAATCCAATTTCTTTGGAAAGATGATGGAAGACAGGTTTTATCACATGCATGCCACTTTACTTCTGAAATGCAAATATGGATCTCCATAATTTATAGCTTAGGTTTCTTTTAAAGTTTATTTTTTTATTCACTCTCTCTCTCTCTCTGTACAGTTTTGCAGATGTGCTGTCTGAGTAATTGCAAGAGTGGAGCTTTTGTTGGGGGGAGGGATCTGGATTATGCTGTGAGACAGTGATCACAACACAGTGTGATCATTTCAACAATTTCCATTTCCAATTGTCACATGGAGAACTGTTCTCCACATACACAAGTCAGAAACCTTGCATAGGGTGTTGTCTGTTTTCACTCACAGCAAGGATGGACAAATCTGTTCAGACACATCTGGAAGTGTTTATCAAAAGATGTCAGTCAGCTCTGCATATAGCCAGTTGGAAGGTAGAGTTTCATCTGGTTCTTCTGCTAGAATTGCTTGGGGACTACTCATAAATCAGAGGAAAGACAAGAGCTCTGTGCCTTGGATGGATCCAATGTCTTTTAGCCATAGGCTAGGACTAGAAATCTGAAGGAAATAGCATGAAGTACTCTCAGAAAAAAATTATGATGCTCTCAGAAAATTAAGTCATTAGAAACATCATACAAAATCTGTTCTTGTGACTTTTTCCATGGTATTTCTTAGAACAAAACCTTTTGAAAGCATGTATAACAGAGGAATTATATTGTAAATGAGTGGGAGGAAATTGTCTTCTAGCAAACTGAGAATTGCTTCCTTGGCTTTCTTAGTAGCCTAGAACAAATTATCTGGGGCTTCATTTTCTTTCAGTAGAGCTGTTCCTCTCCTACAGCCAAAATAATCTATCTTCCTGGCTATAAGTATTGTAAGGAGGTTTAATGTGTATCTCTTCACTGGTAAATAAATCCACCTTCTCTGTAGGATCATGTACCCTCCTGATATGAGTCTTGTTTGAAAAGGAGAATGCTATTAATGGGACATACATCTCTCAGAAATAGCACTGTGGAGTAAAAGCTCACCTTGAAAACAGGAAGGACATTTGCAGCTCCCAGCAATGAGACAATACATGGCAGATGAAGGCAGTACCCAGAAAAATGGCAGGATGATGGAGAATGGTTCGCTTGCTGTCTCTGTGGAGCAGTGGTTGATGTCAGCAGTTCAGCTGAGTTCTGGGGAGGATGGAGATGTGAATGAATTCAAAAGCCTGTTGACACTCACTGTGCCTGAAGAGAAGCCATTTTCTATTTGCCTGTGGCTAGAGTCCAGCTGAAAATAAAATTGCTGATAAAAGGAAGGATTAAGTTACCTTCCTGGACCATCCACTTGCTGGTGCAGCATTGTTCTCAAAAAATAGACCAATTTCTGCTTTTTGCCATGACAGAAGTTTGGAGCTTGGATGATTTTTCTTTTCAAGGAATAACCAGTGGAAAAACACCTTCAACCTTCTGACACAGCCAAATTTACACTGACTATTGTATGACTACTCAGATTGCTATACTGCTAAAGATCTTTTGATTCCTTTCTGCCCTTCACCCAGTGTACTGCAGTTTTGGCTGCTGATAGCACATGGTATCCATAGACACAGGCACAATGACCCCAGACATTGACCAGCTCTGGAGCTGAGGCAGACAGCACATAAGACCCCTGGCTAACCCCTGGCTACAGCACACAGGTCAGCCTAATAGGAAGAAGATACCAAGCCTTCCCTCACCTGCTTCCCCTATTCTTCCCTCCAGGGCCATCATCAATACAGACCATATACACTGTGATCTGAGCAGCACCCGCCTTCTACTTTTTTCCCCTCTCAGGCACATATTTTATGTTGGTAATTCAGCTACATCATATACTGTCTTATTTCTGACTTCAGTTGCAGCCATAGAGAGGCAGGGGAACCCATTTCATTGGTGTTGCAGGAGTACAGCTTCAGGATGCCCTGGAGGGCAGCCAGGGTGCTTCAGTGTGTCCGAGAAAGCCTTGAAGGATTAAGCCCTGTGGTATCCTCATGCATGGTGGGGAGGCTGAAACTAGATGATCTTTAAGGTTCCTTCCAACCCAAACCATTCTATGATTCTATGATTCTATGATTCTATGATTCTATGATTCTATGATTCTATGATTCTATGATTCTGTGATTCTATGATTCTATGATTAGGGTGGCAGACAGGGTTCCTGCTGAGGGCCCTGTGCCCCTGTTCTCCACTGCCTTTGTGTCCCAGACCTCAAATCACCAGGTGAATAAAACCCTAAAAACATGTATCCCGTGGAGCTGAGAGTGGTTATAGTTCTTGGGAACACATGGTGATTTGCAATGCAGTGGAGACATATGAATTCGTATCTTTCTGAAAAGCTTAAGCTGGCTGTGATTGTGTGTCACTTTCCAACTACATTTGGAGGTGGACTGAAGGCTTTCTGTGTCCATGTCACTGACAGGCAGACCCCCAACGGGATCTGAGCTGATCCAGGAGGAACACGCACATGCTCAGCTGTCATTTTACTCCACATCCTATTTACCATTTCCAGCATTATCTGCTAACTGCCTTCCCCTCTACCTTATGTATTAAAGAAGATAACTCAGCACTGCTGGAATAAATATAGCACACAACTCTCCTGTCAGGGTGCTTACTTCATTAGTCAAAGAAAAAAATTGTTCTCATAGTTTTTCTCCTTGTAATTTTCCTGAAAGGCGCTTTTTTATTCCTGCTGGAGGCCCTGTATGTGTAGTCAGCCATAGCATAGATTGTCTAAACCACTGTTTGAGGTCTGTGTAAGTAACCCTTTCAGCAGCATTACTTATTTTGGAAGAAGAAATTAATGATACCAGAAGGACTGAGATCTGAATTTTCAGTCATTTTAAAAAGAACTTTTGCAGTTCTTGTATTGGCTTATATTGCAGTGGGCTAGTCATTGCTGAGTTAACACTTGAATTTAATGATCGTAAAAGTATTTTCCAAAATAAACAATTTTAGGATTCTATGAATGGTACGTAGCCCTTCCACACAAGATTCAGCACAGAGGAGAGTCACTTGATCTTGGACTGAGTTAGCCAAAAGTGAATTTTGGAAGAAGCAATGAGGTTTTGCGGTCAGGCAACAATCTCTGTTATTGGTAAATGTGTCTGTTTCTTGTCAGAGCACATCTAGGCAAGATGCTGAAGGGGTGATTCTTGCCTGAAATTTCTAATGTCTCTGATCTCCGTTCATTGTGTGTCAGGACCACAGGCCACATGGCCATTATGGGCTGCAATGGGCTCTTGACCCCATTCCTCCATTTCTACCCCCAGGAGAGCATGGATAAAAAGCACTCCTTTAACATGGAGGCTGGCTTTGCTGCTGAATACTGCCGTGGGTGTACATCACAAGGAAAACCTTTGAAAGTGCAGTTTATTTTGAATATCTCAAACTTTAACAGAGTTTAAATGGACACTGCGTCTCAGTCACATGATCTCCTTTTTGTTCCTTTCTTTAGAAAAAGTTAGCCTGAAATATTTATTTTAGTCTTTTGTTTTAAATTATTTGTGTTCCAGTTTCCCATCAGAAATACAGACACAGTCTACTCTCTTTTCCCCAGAGGACTCTATGGATAACCAAAACCCACATGTTTTTACCGTCAGAAGAACAAAAGCAGTGCAAAGTGCAAAGTGAGAAAGACAACATGGGTTCTATCCAGGTTACTTAAAACTCTTTCTCTTGTCTCTTTTTAAACTCTTAATTAATTTGAGCACCTGCTAGACGCTCAAGTGTGGAGAAAACTCTACAGACAAGTTTCTCAGCCCCCTAGCAAGGCATTAAAAAATTGAAGAAGGCAGTAAAGTATATCTCAGAAATAAGAAATGAACAGAAGGCAGAAATCTTTAGGGGGAAAAAAGAAAAATGAAGTTTTTCACTTCTTTATGCAAAAGCAAGCGGAAAGAAAGCATGTGTCTTCATGTGTCTATCCAACACAGAATGACATGAAGTAAGACACTGGAGGCCAGGAATCTTGTTAAACAAAGCTTAACGTGGAATGGATCTTGATTTTAACAAAATAATTACGATTAACATTGTTGATCAGGACAAGTAGAAGGTGCTTCCTCTGCAAAAGATACTGTAGTATATTCCAAGTGGTAATACCAACATTTAATCAGAATTTCCAAAGGATCACCCCATAGAAAAACACTAAGTAAGAAACAGGCTGCTGCAAAACTGAGTTATATGATTTCTCTTGCCAGATGTGGTTAAAGTGTAATTCATGATCAGTGGCCTGCATATTATAGATTAAATAGCTGCACTCTCTTTCAAATGATAAGTATTAGGGTCACCTTTCTTTCTCCTGTATTGAAAGGGGCTGTCTCTGTTTGGATGTCTGATTCCTGAGCCAAAACCAGGGAATTTTCTTGATGCTAATGGAAGAGGGCAGAAGATAGCATGTGAATCCAATTTTGAGGATAATGAGTCTGCTTTCCACTTTGCAGAGCTGGCAGGCTGTTTCCAGATAGAGCTGTAACAGCACATTTTCCTCATCCTCTGCCCTTTCCAGAGGTCGTTTGACCTGGTATACACTTGTCAAATGGTGCAGATTGCCAGAGAGCTGAGACATATCCAGGGTGTCAGAAAAGGTATCAGGTGGATTTTGTGTTCACAGTAGATAATGTTTCCAGGATTGTTTGGGACTCCAGACAGAAAGCACATGACCGTACGAAGAGTCAGAGAAGAAGGCTGGATCTGAAATGGTGATGACTGCAGGTGATATCAGGCAACCAGTAGGAGGAAGGTGCAGAAATACTCTGAAGCTCAAATACTTGCTCCTTTTCTAAATCTCTATGAAGTGTTTATATCCGGAATTTAGAGGTCATTCTCTGGCAAAACTAGGAGTCTGGGGTGTTTTCTACATAGATGGATGCAACCCTTACCCCAACAGCCTTTGCTTCTCTCTATGGTCAGGTTCAAAAGACAGAATAAATTATCTGGAGGTGGGGATACAGCTCCTAGGACCTCTAATTTGGTCTTACACAAACACATGGCTTCTGGAGTAAACTGCTGCTAAGTTACAGACAGGATAGAAGGGGAAAAAACAAACTAAAGAAGATTAAATATAGCTTGAGTCTTATTCGTGTATCACAGCCAGTTTCAGGGAATGTTTATCATGTGCATTTTGGAGGAAATTCTGCATTCATATTTATCTTGTTGCCAGTTCATATTCTGTCACAACATAGTCCCCCATGCAGAAAACATGTCCTATTTTTGTGCAATTTATAGTATCTCTCTGAGATTAGTCTAACAAACTGCCAGGTTTGCATGGATTAAATTACTGTACTAGAATAATTTAAAAGAAAAGATAAAAATTCGCACAACAAGCTCCTGACACACAACTGGCTCTGTGAATTACTTACCCTAAATATCCTTTTATTCAGTTATAACTGAGGGGCCAGAGTGTTTATCAGGGCCTGCTGGCGAAAGAAAATCTTGAGGCTTGAAAACATTTATAAACAGAGATGGTTAAAAAAAGATTATTCAAAAGCTCTGTGTTTGGCTGGCTACTCATTCTGAAAGTCAGGAAGCACTGATATTCATATTGGAGTTCCAACATAGGTACAAAAACTGACAGAATGTCAAAAATGAAGTACCAAACTAGCCATAATTTTATGAAGAGAGCCCTTGCTGACCAGGATATATCCTTGTGACCACCACTGCTGAAGATCAGATACACAAACCTTTGACAGGTTCTGTGCTCTTGCTTCACAGGGAGGGGTGTCTGTCTTCGTGGGAGGTGTGGTCTCTGATCTAGGAGTAGTTTCTAGACTTGCTAGCGTTGGACTGAAGGATGAAGGAGACATCCAAGGTCTCTACTCTTCGTGGCATAATGCGCTGTGCTCTGGAACATTTTGCTGAGGTCAGCTCTGTGATAACTATGGCTGTTAACCAGGACATCCTGGGGAGAGTTATAGGTGTCTGTGTTTTAGTGAAGGACTAGAAATATGAGAAGCTGAGAAGCACCTTCGTATCTGATGTTCTTGTAAGCATTGCTGAGCTCAATCTCTGGTAGAGCCAGGAATGGTAGCAGCAAAGCGATTGGGATGAATTCTAAAGAATTTCAGCAAAAAAAGAAAAAAAAGGAAACAAAACATTTTAGAAAGAGCTGCTGAAATTAGGTGTCTAACAGAGTCCACCTCCTCTCATGGTTCATAATTGTGCTCTGAAGGCAGTACAAATTTTCCTTCTTTGCCTAACAATTATAATACTAAAACATAGATCATATTGCAGTCATGCTTCTGAATCTCCCACCCAACTCCTTGTTTAATATCATAGGCAGGGTTTCTGCCAGTGTTTTCTCAAGGGAGTAGCTCTATTTAATGAAACAATTAAATTTAAATTTGTTTGGTGGCCTGAAAGTCCTCAACAGTATTTCAGGCTTATAAACACAGTGAGAAGAAAATGATTCCTGAGAAATGAGAATAGAGTCAAGTTGAGGATAAATATCTTGAATTGTAGTCTCAGCCACAAATCCCATTTCAGGAGCAGAGAGTAGCCAGAAGAGGTCATGATCCAGCCTGGCAAGGGATGAAATTGGCAGCATAAGCATGTTAAACACAGACACTGAAAGAAAATAGATGCTGGGCTGAAGTGACAAAATCAGACAACTGATTTGGTAAAACAATCCATAAAAGCTAGAGTTCCCTCTTAGGGAGAGAAGTTACCAAGATAAAAAGTCCTGTGCTCAGTTACTCACACTGCAGTAACATGGGTAGCAGTCAGTTATAAAATAAATAGCATATAAGAATTAAACAAAATAATTTCTAACAGAAGTAAGTAAAAGCTTTCCATTCTCACTGATGTTACAGGTTCAAACTTACAGGTTTGAATGCTAGTAACATTTTAACTGTTTTAAGATGAGGATCACTCTGGACCCAGGGTCTCATTTACTATCACAATAACATCAAGGTAGAAAAAGAGTTGTGTAGTTTGAGGACTCAACCTGATGGCTGTGTAAGGCAAGCCTTATGGGAACTGTGCTAGCAAATCTTAACAAGTGGGTAACAAGGTACTTAAATGCGTCTGAGATGTGGATATGAGTAGCCAGCACAACAAAAATATTTATTCTGAGAGGTCAGATACTGAGAGGGTGAAATCACCCCCAGAGAAAGCCAGCTTGGCCTGGGAGTGTTTCTCTGACTCTGAAAGGTGCTCAAGCAACATTACACATTTCAGCTTGTACTTGGTCCACTGACACTTCTCAGTTCTTCATCACTTTCAGAGTTTTATGCTTCTTCTCAGCAATGGAACACCAGCCAGCTAAATTTGGGGTTGAACTATTTTTAAACATCAGTTTTTAGAAGACACTTTGTCACTGTCTAGCTAGTTTTTGTTTTGTCTTTTGCTTTTGAACAGAAAGTTTAATAGCATATACCAATGAGGTGACACTGATCTCCCTTCTCCTTTACACCGTGTCCTATACTTGACTTTCTCTTGCTAGTAATACCTCATTCTTGTCTCAAAAACATTCCCTTCCAAGCTTTCTCCTTGCCCCCATTCAAAGGAGCCCCACATTTTCTGTTCTATGTGGCCTGAATGACTTTGTTGAAAGTGTTTTTCTCATATAGGCTAGGTGGTCTAATTTGCCTGTTCAATGGAAAGGACAGCCAGGTACAAACAGAAAAAAAATTTGCTTTTTTTTGGACATATTTTAGCCCATGTGAAGGACAGGAGGATGAGGTAGTCTTGCTCTCACTGCAGCTCCACTGATATACTTCTGATGGTCATCATCAGTGTGTGTGAAGAGATGAAGCCCCAGCAAGATCAGCTGTGAAAGTGTCTTGCCAATACAGTCCCTACATAGATGGGAAATAAATACAGTGAAAGAGACAAGATCTGACTGGAGATCCTTCTGTGAATTTGTGAGGGGTTTTTTTTGCTTGGTTTGTTATGTTTTGTTTGTTTATTGACTGGCAAAACTTCTTTTTTTTGAATGCAAATGTTCCTACTAAAAACTCAGGAAATGATGGACAGGTCTAGGATAGCAGTGATACTTGTTTGGAAGGGGAAAAGACAAAGTGTAATCTGTGCTAGCAAAAACAAGCGGCTTGGGGCAGAGAGGAGAAGCCTAGTGAGGGTGAAGAGCCATCGCAGATTTCCCAGATGGATCTATCAGGGACAGGCTGCATGTGTTCGTCCTTCTGTACCTGCTTCCCTACACAGCAGGCAGAGCACTCCCCTTCCAGACACCCCTTGGTGCCTTCAGATGTGTCCTGTGTGTCACCTCTGAAGGGCAGTAGTACCCACAGATGGAGAAAGACATCCTTCTGTCTCTCCTGGGAATGCTTGAGCAGATTGTGTTCTTCAGGGTGATTAGTTTTCATCCCAAATTGCAAACAACAGCTTTACGAGGTTACTCAAACAGTGGTTTATCCAGAGGAAGTCTTGTGTGGCTTGTGACCTGATGGCATTGTGGCTGACTAAAATGGATTTTGAATGCTCACATATGGTGTTACTGAGTCTGGATTTTGTTGTCCAATGCAGTTTTATGTCAGAAGGCAGAGTGTTGAAAATGTTTTTTCATCACCCCACATGAAAACAACAATCCTCTAGCTCCTCCCTTCCAGCTCATTACATTTACTTAAGCATGGTGAGAAACATCATGAAGATAATATTTTTTATTTATTTTGCTCTATTTAAAAAATGATTTCTGATAGTGGTGGTGGACTAAGCCTGGCTGGCAGCTAAGCCCCCACCTTATTCACTCCTGCATCAGACAGGGGAGAGAATCTGAAGGGCAAAAGTGTAAGATCAAGACAAGCTTAATAAGCGAAGGAAAGCTGCATGCACAAGCAAAGGGATTTGTTCTCTGCTTCCCACAGGCAAGCAGATATTTATCCAGGTCCTGGAATACAGGGCCTCAGCATGCATAATGGTTACTTTGGAAGGCAGGTAACATAACTTGAAACACCTATGACTTGCTCTTCCTTCCCCCAAAATTTCTTGCTAAGTCCATCGTTGTAGTATGGGATATTCCTTCAGGCAATTCAGGTCAGCTGTCCCAGCTGTGCCCTGCACCCTGCCAGGGTGCTTGGGTACCTGAAGAGCAACTGTTCTTATCATCAAAGACTGAGGAAAAGAAGACATGAAGTATCTCAGCCTTTTCCTCATCCATGTCATCATGTTTTCCTCCTGCTTCTGATAAAGGAGGGTGATTCTCCTTTGCCCTCCTTTTGTTGCTAATGTGTTTATAGAAACATTTTTTATTGTCTTTTACAGCAGTAGCCAGATTAAGTTCTAGCTGGGCCTTGTCCCTTCTCATTTCCTCACTGCGCAACCTCACAACATCCTTGTAGCCCTGGGTTGCCTGTACCTGCTTCCAACGGCCACAAACCATCTTTTCATTCCTGCATTCCAGCTTCTCGTGAGGCTTGTCCTCCATCTGTTGGAGTGGTTCCTGCTATGGTGCTTCCTATTAACTCACAGCTCAAATTGTGGGTTACCACAACTAAAAGGTATGTTGAAGAACAGATATTCGCGATGTTTCACAGGGTAAAAATGTCTTTGTCCTGGGGGTACCACCAGCCCTGACCGTTCCTGGTCACTCAGCTGGGTTCCCCCACCTTGCCCATGGCTCAGAACCCATTGCAGCCCCCAAGAATCCTCCTTCCCTTCTCACAGGAAGACTTTCTTCACCCACTTTCTTTTAGCTTTTGTTTATTTTCTGCTTTTTATATCCAAACTGAGTTTCTTGCCCGAGCACAGATCTTAGACATGAATCTTTCTAAACAACCACAATCAGAAATATTTCACACTGAAATTATGACAAGTTTGCACTCACTAATACATTGACTAAAAGGCCAAGTTTCAAGAAAGGGAAAAATGAACGGAACACAAAAGAGTCAGGAATAGTCTGTAGGCAGAAATATGAAACATAATTTAGGTGTAATTGTGAAAGTGGCTGTTCTAATGGAATTTGCTCTGTGGATATTAATAAAAGATGAACCCTAAGAAATAACTTATAAACAATTGCTTTATCCAGCATCATTGGTTTTGAAAAAAATAGGATTTTTGTGCTTTTTCTGTGTTCTAGACTGATTCCTGCTGCCTTATTTGGGCTGAACATTTGCAACGCATTAAAATATTCCTTCTCCTAGAGCCTGAGTGAATTCTTGCACTCAGCAAATTCCCATTAGCACTAACATTTTAAGTACTCAGCATTTTGTTGCTGCCGTGAGTTTTCCCTGCCATGCTATGTGTGTAGTTTTTCGTGCCTTCTATTTGAATTCACAGTGTGAAGGGTCAGGCTATGTCAGGTTCAATCCCTCAGATATGAGTGCTGCTGTATTTTCTGACGGCCTGACACCAGGAAGAAAAATGACCTCTCATTCATGTTTTTAAGCAGCAACCTTTAGATTGTTTAGTATGAGGCACTTGACCTCATAACATGGGTATATAAAAGCCAGGTCACAAATTAATTTCAAATTACTTTTTTTTTTCTTTTTCAGTACTGCTCACCAAAGTCCCTGGTTACTGTGATTATTGTTGCACACATTTTACATTCGGTGAAGAAATGTCCAAAATTCCAAGCCACCATTTCAATTAACAGGCAAAAAGATATCCTCCTTCTAGTGTTGGCAGGAAAGTCTAATACAGATTTGGCTTGTAAACTATATGCAAGTGGACCTTCCAAACAGTTTTTTCAAATGAGAATTTGGTGTATTGACAGGGAAGTTGAGGTTTACTACTACATGCAGGTATAGCTTTTTTTTTCTCAGCCAAAGCTTAAGCAAACATCATATTTTAGAGTAATTTAGAAAGTAACGTGACCAAGTCACATTTATTTCTCTGTGTACATTCCATTTCTCTTTTAAATGAACTGCTAAAGAAGGAATTGAACATAGATATGACAATCTTTTCCCACTGATGACAAACAAACCTGAAGTAGAAGATATAATAAAATATATAAAGCAGCGTGAAAGAGGAAGAATGAGAGCTCAGATTCTGGCAGCTTGAAGCCAGGATGTACTCAAAATTTTAGAGCTGACGTAATTTGACAGCTCTGATGAAATCCTAGGAGTATGTATGCACATTCAGCAAAAAAATATAGCCATGAACTCTATCTGTCTTGACAGGCTGCCACTTGAATGGATACTTGATTAATATTATCTTTATTCACTGTGCTGCTTGGCATGAGCAAATGAATTTCAAAATATCGAGCTAAATGCTTTCATAATTCACTATTGCAGGAAGGATACAGTGCAAATGAGACCTGGAAAATTGTTAAACACAATCCATCACTTTTCCAAAGGTTTGGCTCATTGGGGTATACAGGTAGACTTGTACATCACAATAATCACTAGAACACATATTTTATATAAATACAGCTTAAATGATTATTCATGCTAAAAAATGTTTTATGGGTTTGCTGAGTAGGGCCTTTATCTGAAAAAATACTCTTCTGTTTTGTGAACTCTAGGCTATCATTTATTATACTTTTATTTAGCCTTGATTCCTTAATAAATAAACTCTCTTTAAGGACTGACTCTAGAGGAAAGAGGATCCAGCACAAAAGCTGTTCTATTAGCAAACTGTAAATTTGCAAAGAAAAGGGTTCTAGGAATAAATTTTGGGGCACTTATTTTAATGTGTTTTTCTTGTATTACTTCCAGCTTTCCTTCTAGCGATGTTTTGTTCCTGTTTCTAGAGGGATGTTTCAGTTCCACTTTCCCTCTCTTGTAATTTTTGTTTCGTAATTCAAACTGCTGGTATTTGGCTGCAAACTGTCAATGCTGGTTTTGGTTGCAACCAGCATCATAATATTGGAAATACTGACCTTCTGGCTTAAAAGAAAGGAAGGCCATCTAGGGTGTTTCTGTATTCTCTTGGGGGCAGGGTGGCAGTCCTTTGGCGCAATTGCAGCTGTGTGTGATTTGGAAAGAGCTGTGCTAAGGCTTCTCAAGTCTGTATGAGAAATTAACCTCATAAAATGCATAAAAATGGAGTAATTTTTTCCCGTCTGGCCAAAAACCAGTGATATAGGTGAAAGCATGAGCCAGCTCACGAGTGGAACCAAAGCCTGAAGATGGCTCTCCTTCAAGAAAGCATTCTCATTATACTCTTGTGATTTTCACCTGGCAAATCATGGGGCAGTACTCAGGTGCTTATGCCCCAGGGTCATTTGAGGTGCCTTGGGACTCCTGATACATTCATAAGCCTGCAGGAGACCTGCACCCCTTTGGTGGTAGTCCAGCTGGGACTAGGGAGACTTAATTGGCACAAGATGTCTTATGTCTGTTTGGTAGATTTCTGTATATATCACCTCTCAGTTGAGTACCCTGTGGTTCTTGTAAGGACAAGGCAGAGGACAGAGAAGTTCACATTATGTGTTCTTAGAATGTACTGTAGATTAGAGAAGGTGTCCCACACCTCTGCCACAGTTGTTAATATGAAAACTCATGTTTTATATAGCATTTTATGAGTGTACCTTTCAGCAAATGAGTTGTTCTTACCACAGTTGCTCTGAAAAGTTGCTCCTGGCCCTACATGAGTTGTGCTCTGGAGAAGAGGAAGCTTGAGTGCATCAATGCATGGATATTTTGTGAGTGAGCACTCATGTAGATATATGTTTGCCTTAGAAACGGGAAGGTGTTCTTTTGCACTTTAAGAAGGATTGTTAAAGGAGGAGATTGCTCACAGAGATGTTCCCTGAAAGCGAGAAAACTGGGCTACAGAAACTGAAGTGACTTAATTCATATTTCTTCATAAAAATACATTTAAACACAGTCTTCTTTACTGTTCCTTCTAATCCTCACACTGGCACAGAGTCAGAGACAGACTGGTTATGATGAAGTCTATTTAATAAAACCAACAGAAGGCACTGTTTACTACAGAGCAGTTCGTGGTCAAAAAAGCAAATTTTCTTTTTTTGTTTGTTTGTTTATTATTTTTCTATTGTTTTCCTATGTTACACATAAGAAAATTCAAGAGCATTTGTTTCATTTTTCATTCTGATAATGCTGTTGCAGTTTTTGTTTGGACATGCGCTAATTTTTCTTCCCAATCTAGGACAAGGTGGTTTTGAAATTGCCTTAAAAGACGGCCCTGGGAACTGTTCCCAACTAATGAACACTATTAAGTAGCCAGATCTAGTTCAAGGATGATGACTTTGGTAGTCCTGTGTACAGGAACATGCTGGTTTTGCTTTGCAGTATAATTAGTCTGTGCACCTGCTTTATTTTACATGTAAGCCATATGCTTGGTTTATGAAAACCAAACATCTGCCACAGAATTGCTAAAATACGTAACTTAAAATATGCTTCTGATTTTCCACTATATATCTTAAAGGAAATAAAAATGCATATTGATATTTTAAGACTGAATTTATAGTTGCTCCCCATTTAATTCACAGCTCTTCTCAAGAACTGCACATTTGACATGCATAAGTCACTTGGTCTAAAAATGCTTTTTATACTTTTGAATAATTTTTCATGTATTAACCAGAAAGCTTACTTCTCTCCCAGAGTGAGAGGATCTCATGAGTTTCTCTGCTTAATAGTACCGGGATTGAATCCTCTTGACCATTGCCTAATGAGGTTTACCCTTGAAAGATTTAAACCCTGTTTATCTCCTGTAAATTTCTAACAGAGTAAGAGGCACTGATTGATGGAATGACCATTTAAAACTACACACGTATTTGGAAGCTGCCATAAATTTTCTTTTTGCAATGTTATTTGCAAGAAAAATACTGAAATATACCATAGAGTAGATGAATGTGAAGGTCAGACTGTTTTTTCTACCATAACAAAAGACTTAATACCCTAAGCGATGATAGCTTTTACTAATGAGAAGAACTATTGTCCTTGGTATTTCTGAACAGTGTATTAAGCTAGCTGGAAGTTTTTACTTTATCTCTCCTGTTTACTCTGACTAGAAAATACAATTAATACATTTTATGATTAAATTGTCTAGTCCATGTAGAACTTTACTACTTGTGTAGTGTTAAAATCAGCAAGCCGTCAAAAGGACTTGACAGTATTTTCAAGGTTGTTTTAAAATATCAAGCTAGAAAAACAAACTAAAACAGCATGATGGGCTTTTGTCACTAAACAGCCCTTAGCCAATAACTGATTGATTACACAGAGTAAAAGCAAGAGGGAAAAGTTTGATCTCTCAGGACCCTAAAAGTGAGGGGTCCATGTTTTCCATGCCTTTTCTCTAAAGCATTGTAGTCTCCAGTTACAAGTGTGGTCTCCTTTATAAGTGTTTCTAAAAACATGGCTGTTAAAAACAGCCTGGATTTCTTCTGGTCAGAGATGTTTTTCACAGGAGGAATTAGTTTTAAAAATCACCTTCTTCCTGAACATAGTCTGTATAGCAGCACAGGACAACATTGATTCAATTTCTTATACATTCTCTTCCTGGGTTTGTGTGGGGTGTTTTTGAGGGCGTGGGAGGAAGACAGGGGAAATGAGGAGAAGATTAGATGTCTTTAAATAAGAAAAATAACAATGATATCACTACAGTGAAGTATTCATCTTGCTCAGCAAACAACTGTATGGAACCATCTTCCATAAGAAAATGGAGATTGTTAAATCAGAATTTCACAGGTATTTCATTAACAATGTTATGAGAATAAATTTCCTTAAACTTCATTTCCAGTGGAAAAAGTATACCATTATGCGTGCTGTGTGTTAAACTTGAAATACACACCATATTTAACATAATTATAGATGTATAATATGACATTGTTGAAGTGTTTCTATGTTTAAAAAAGAAAATTGATACGTAGGGCTGAGGGTATTCTGGGTTTCAGGCTGTGGAAAATTTTGATTTTAAACACAAGTTTTAGGAGAGAAGCAACTAACAGCTCTACATGTAAATAAAATTCTAAATAAAGTTCTGTAGCAGATGGGGTTGTTACCTAGCTTAAAAAATACTGTGTAACATTAAGATTCTACTCTGTTTGTGCTCACATTCTTGGCAGTCTTTAAGAAAGGTATAAGCCAGCACAGTTAAACTTGGAAGTCAGTGTTTCTTCCTAATACAATATTTTATGATTCACAAAAGAGAGAGAAACTGAGACAGAATTCAAACTCAAGTTGTTAATTTTTCTGTCTTAATACCTTAGTGCATAAACTAAAACATGGTTTTATTTTGTCTTATCCATTTGTCAAGGAAAAGGAAAAGTTTAGGTTTGTGCCCTGTTTTTGAAAAAACACCTAGCAACTAGTACATGAGGGAGAAACCTTTTCATCTAAACAGATTTTCAGTGCTTATATATGTTTGCAGAAAATAACATTTTTTCCTAGCATCTGTCTGCAATGCCATCTGCTACTATGCTTCAGGCAGCTTTGATTGTGTAAACTCAGCTCTCCAGTTTGCCAAACGTAGTGACTTTGAAAATATATCCCCATTCATCCTCTACTAAGACATTTGGTGCCTTCAGCAGACTCAGTGCAGAATGTACCAACCTCATCTAGAGTGAAAACATTTCTTGTTTCCTTACTTCTGCTTGTGCCTTCTCATGTGCCACAGCCATCAGGTCAAGCCTTAGGGACAGATAACAGTATTCTGTCTGTCACCACAAATTTATATTTAATACTCATCTATAGTGACTTTTAATTCCATTATCGGGTTAAGACCTTCATTCACAGTTTTTTAATATCTTATAACATTATTTGCTCGCAGCTACTGAAAGACAAGTTAGGACCATAATAATGAGCAATGCTACTACCAACATACTCTTCTGTGTTTCATTGACCTGAACCAAACCTTAAAGTCTTGTAATTTTCTGTATTTCTGGACCATCTCTTATGCTGTGCTTGTACAGTTTTTTATCTATTCTTCCGTGGGGAAGTAGTGGGACTAATCCTTCAAATCCTTTTTTTTCTTCTTTAATAGCTCCCACCTTAAAACATCCTTTTAAAAGTTGTTTTAGCCCTTGTCATGGCTTTAGTCAGCACAAGCTTCGTGAATTTTATCATATGATTGTAGCAATCATATAATATTGTAGCAAATAGCCAAAAAGAGAAGGTCCTCAGAGACGTCAGAGAAGTCAGACAAAGGCTCAGTCATGTTGATATCATGTTGCAAGAGACTTTCTGCACTTCATAGAGGTAAAGTCTGAAGAGATGAGTGGTGTCTGTTTTGTATGTTTTTCCCAGCTGAATTGGAAGAAACACACAGGATTTTGAAACACAAGAGCCCTTCTTGAGCTCTGAAGGAGGAGCAGCATCACATTTCAAACTAAGAGCAAACTAGTAACAATTGAGTTTAACTTAATTATGGTAATCCAAATAAAACTGAGAAAAAAGGATAATTGGTACCTTTGGAGCAGAGAGTGATGCTAGCAAGGACATTGCTAATATTTTAATATTTTTAGTCATTTTGACACAGCAAAAAGAAAACCAGGTAATTATTACCAGTAGAAGCAAGATGTTACCAGAGGTGGGAGTAGGAGTAAATATTAGCGTGCCAAAATAATGTCTGTGTGCGATTTTGAGTATCCATTAGAATGATGAACTGAGTTTCCAGTGTCATCCATTGGGTTTCAATCCTTGAGACTCGGGACTGAACTGCCCTAGAGGTGGGCTGGGTGTTTTGAGAAGCACCTTCTCCCATGGACAGGCATGCGATTCTGCCCTTCACTGACCACAAGAGATCATCCATGTGAGTGCAACACCCCTGTTACCAGGACTGAGAAAGATGTGTTAGACCAAAGAGGGCATGTGAAGTGTCCTATTTGGCTCTCTTGAAACATCCTGTGCTGTGATCAGTGCTGATCTCCATTCGAGTCCCAGTGCTCTGGATGAACAGGATTGCAGACCTGAGAGAGACAGAGGCTGTTTTGTCCTGTCTATAAACTTCTCTCAGAGGAATTGCATGTCTCTGAGAAACCTGTGCAAGGAGCTTGCTCATCCTTCCAGGACCAGAATACGTGACTGTATTAGTTGGAGACTGTATCAGCAGAACCAGATTTTACTTGAAGTCCTTGCAAATGTACACAGTTTTTAACCTGGATGGGAAGAACCTGGTGCACTCCTGAAAAAACTAGCAAGATTTCCTCATATCCTTGTACCTTTCTAGGCAGTGTGGGAGACATGAGTGTCTTTACTCACAGTATGCAGCAAGTCTGGGGCTAGACACTCGTAGGTATTATGCAAATATCAGGGTAGTATTTGCACTACAAGAACTTCCCAAGAATTCTGTGAATCACAAGACAGCTTGTTATGGCAAACACAATGTATTCAAGACTTTCTTCTGCTTCATCACACAATTTAAAAAAGAATTTGATATATTCCAATGTCAGAGAAGGCCTGGTTCATGCATTTTTAATTGCTACAATGAAAAATGGTGGAGAAAATGCAAAAGTGAACAAAGCTGCGGGAGTTGGTGGAATCAATGCATAGATCAGGAAGTAGAAAAGCTCATTAAATTCTGATGAGTGAACATGGTTTTAAATGTAGATGTTTTGAATCCCATTAAAATACTAATTTTCACTTTTTGAGACTAAAGCAAAATAAATGTATATTAATGTCAAATGGATATTTGTTGGAAGTCAGTAATATATTCTATGGAAAAAAGTAAGTTTTCAGAAATTTGCCATTTGAAAATGATTGTGAGATGAAGGGTCAAAAATAAACAATACTAGAATTCCTGTTAACACCAGGAATTAAGGAAACTGAGGCTGATGTCTCCTCAAAGCAGCTGCTCTTGGGATGTATAGAGCTGGGTGTCTTATAGCATGACAGCACATTTAGAGGAAAAGGCACAAAAAGTTCTCATCAAATGAAGCTGGATGTGTTCTTCACAGGTGACTGTATGGCCTGAGACAGTTGAGTGAAAGGAATGGTAATCTCACTTAGCAGAAGAATTAAATTCCCTTTGAAAGTGATGGCAGTGCTATTACTCTAAATAGCAACAGGTGGACTAAACGTGATGATTTCTGGCCCGGAGGATCCTAGTGATGTCCTAAACTGTGTAGAGAAAATAAAGTAGTGTGGAATAACTAGGTGTTAATGATCTAATTTTAGTAAGCCATCCAATAGTCTGTTAAACTGCTGCAGCTGACAGAGGCTTTACAGTCCTCTGCAGAAGCCATGTAGAATTTCTCAGTCCCTCTGAGGTTCTACAGAGAAAGGAGTTGTCCCCATAAATGGAGAATATTAATAACATGTCTGTCTTTCATTGAGTGTGAAAAGCACGGACAAAAAGTGCCCACATCCACATACATGCCTGAATAGCATGCTGGAGTCTACAGCTTATGGCAGAGGAGACAAGGTAGCAGTGATTAATTTCCTGGAACAGAATGCCTGGGTACTTAGTAGAGAACATCGATACACATTTGTACTTTTAATAATGGTAGCTGGCAACAGAAGCGATGAGACACCTTGGCTGGGATGGAGGACACTAGTCCAGGTCAATTTGGATTTAAGTGTGCAGAAAATTCCTGGAGCTGAGGAACAATACTTGGCTTTGTTGCTAGAAAAGCAGGAGCTTAGCAGGACTTATGGTAGTAAGGAAGGCCCCAGTAGTTTTAGTTCTCCAGGGAAACCAGACTCGTGGAAGCTCCAGTTTCTCAGTTTCTCTGAGAGTTGTGCTCAGCATCTGCACACTTAATTCACTGAATGAATAGATTTCCTGTGGGTTTTGTTTGTTTACTGGGGCTTTTCTAAATTTTTTTTTTTTTTTTTTTGAGAAAAGCTAAACTTCTAGGGTTAAAAGAGGCCAGGAACTCAAAAAAGCAATTCAGTGATTCTCTGTGATTCCAGAAAATGATGACATGTTTCTTTGGAGTCTTTCACATGGGGTTGGTGTAGTGGTGGGACAGGTAGGGATGGCGGTATATAAATTTTTAAAATTTTTTTTTTCACATTGGGATTGAAAACTCTGAATGAAAATGAAAGATAAAATAGTCAGAGATAAAATCAGCTCAAGAACCCCAGATTGAAACCATACAGTAAAGAGGTCAGATTTGCATTATTGGGGAAATAATGAATGCCGATATCTGAAAGCAGCATTTATCTATGCAAGAAAATAAGTATTCTCATTTGGCTATGAAATTGATAGATTATTCTTTTCAAGCATTAAAGGCATAAGGAAAATAAGGAGATAAAACCCAGGACCGTGGATATCTCAGATAAAAGCCACCATTCACAACACATCACAGGGATAATTCATCTTCTGGTTGATCTTGCCAGGCTCTCACAAAGCATTGTGAATTGTTGGAAATGAAGGAGCCAACAGAGTCACAAGCAATGCTGGCAGTTGGGCCTCTGGTCCTTCTAGGATGCATGTGAGCTGTGCTTTAATTCTCATTCCTAAAGGCTTTTCTAAAATCAGATATGGACTTTTTAAAATGGGAAAAGCAAGACATACTTTTCTCTAAGTTACTGGTTTCTTTCTTCTGCACTCAGACTGCCCCTACTCCTGTGCTTTTTAGTATGCCATTACTGTTTTAAAGAATAACATCTCTTCCTCACAACAATGTAAAGATAGCCAAGAATTGAGAAGGCTTTCACATTAACACAGGCTGGTAAGGCTGTTGTGTGAATAATGGACAGGAGACGTTCTGTGAACCCTTTAGTACTTACTAATTGTTGACACTTGCAGAAAACTCTCCTTGTCATTGAAGATTAGGTTGCTCCTTCCAATGATGAATTCCTATGAGTGTTAATGGGATGTAGCTCATTACACTAGACCAAACAACTTGCACAGAAAAATATTTTAATGCCTGTTACCAAAATTTCTCTATATCATCACTTTCCTTCTGCAGAAGAATTTGTATTTCCAAATTATATATAAAAAAAGTAAACTCTTGGTGGATTTTGCTGGAGTTGCTAAAATATACTTATATTAACTATGGTTAATTCATAGCTAATTATAGGTCATTGTTTTTTGAACTGAAACATTCTTTGGATTGCCCAGTATGGTAGATTATAGGATTTAATAGTATTCAATTGCCATCAGATTGAATTCTCCCACTTACCTCTTCTTAAAACGGGCTCTCTTTCTCCCACATTGAATAACTTATTTCCCTTGATTTCAAACTCAGATTAGTCAGATGTGAGAACAAAGAAGAGACCTTCTGGCTAACTGCAAGTGGCCCATATCCTGATGTTGAGCATTTATCAGGGCCACTGAAAGTACAAAGATTAAGTACTAGTTCATTGCCTAACTTTATTCCAGGTAAAAGTTTTCATTGAAACAAACCACTGCACTAAATGAAACTATTTGATACCACTGTCTGTATCATATTTTTAAAATATTTGCAATATAAAACACTCTAAAACCCTTTCTGGATTTAAATGTCATTTTTGATGACCTTTCTTTGAGATGTGACATGTTGGAGATATGTATGTGCTCGGCACACCTAGAAAAAGAAAAGCATAGAGATAAAATCATCAAGTAACTGTGGATCTGTGAGGCTGCTGCTTTTGTCTTTAGTGCAAGTGAGAGAACACTGAGCATTATGTCATTTATACCAGTCAAGAATGACCTCTACCTGTCAAGAAGTGGGTTAGCTGCAATAGAAAATGGTTTTCACATTTTCCTCTGGATTCATGTAGAATGGACTTGTTTAAGGCTTAAATATGAACTAATCAAATGGGCAGAAAAAACCTCCAGCATTTGATAGACTATTGTGCAGCATTGAGCTATGTAACTTCTACAGTTGCTGAGTTTTATGTGATATGTTAGGTAAAAAGTTTAAATTAGATCCAAGTTTTCTAGCCCAGAGTCAGTCAAAAGCAGGTATCTAGGGAAGTGTGAAAGAAAGTGTGTGCACGATACTGTGCCCCTTATTCTCCTGCCATCATTGTGTAGATCTCTGCCATACCTTTACTATGCTGAAGAGATCTTATTTATAAAGTCATTCTTCATGTAGAAGCCATTATTTCTGATCACTCTGCTTGCCCTTCTTCAGCTCATCTCTAATTATATTCTATAAATTTTGATATACAAGGAGCAAGACTGTATTAAGCAAACAATGCATTACATAGGGACATAATAAAGTTTTTTTTTCCTTCTTCTATTCTTTTCCTAATTAATTTGAATACTGACCTGCTTTTTCAATAGGTATTGAACCAAAGTTTTCTTTAAATTGTCTATGATAAAGTCAAGATTTTCTCCTGTGTTATAACAGACATCCCAGACCCCATCATTTCAAACACTGAGTTGTGCATTCCCTGAATATAGAACAAAATAGACTTGGTATAACAAAATAGATTGACCTTTTATTTAAATTCAGTTGACTTTACAATGTTCTGCCAATCTGGACAGCTCTAACACATATCTTTGGAGATGCTGTTCAGTCTTTGTAAACTCCAGTTTAGGTCCAATGAACTTCTTTTGTTGCATTGTTCATGTTTACAGGTGTCTGGAGTGCTTTATGCTATTTGCTTGTTTCCATCCTTGTAGCTAGGCTCAGGAATGGTATAAACATTTTTAGGTGCCCCAAATGAATGAAAAGATTCTTGGTTTCAATGCATCTGGGCATCAATAGGCCCTTAATCAGTAACAGTTTGCCCTGCAACAGATTTTAATATCCATTCCCACATCCATCACAGGAAGAGAAGACAGGAACATCACCTTCCAAATGGCAAATCAACATGCTCACGTGTTTCAGCCTTAAATATTCATTAGTATCTTCCTCTTGTTTCTTTAAAGTTTTGACATTTACTTGAGTAATTACTGTCACCTCTAAATGGCTGCCCATATTTTGTCCTTCACTAGTATTATTCATGCCTTTGTTTCATCTTAGCTCTTTGAGCCAGCCTTTATCGTGTCTGCCAGGTGTACTGTGCACACATATTTTGAATTAATCTTCCTAGTCTGTCAGAGTGTAAGGAAGTTCATTTATTCAAAGGAGAAGAGAAGAGGGAAGGGAATTCAGCCTGAGAAACCCTGGTCTTGGTTGTCTTTGTGAGTTACTTACACTGGGCAAAAAGCTGCTTTCTAAGTGAATAGTTTGAGTGCAAGCAAAGACAATATCAGACATGAGTAGCCTCAAGTCAAATCCTTTGCCATCAACATGCCTCAAAACAGGCTGATGAATTCTTCAAACTCTTTCATTCCGAGAGCTTTGCTGCACTGCACACACTTCCATCGTGTAAAATCTCATAGCAATGTCCTTTCCCATCACGAGTGAGATGGCAGCCCTGATTCAGCAGCTGGGCACTTTGCTCTGTAACCCATCTGATACTTGCATACATAAATGCTTCCTGAGTGTTTAGTGTAGCTTTCCCCAGCTAGGCAAGTAGATTTACAGGTATAAAATGACATGAACAGCAGTGCAGTTGCATGCACCTTCTCCTTTGTGGTGTTGGTTGGTCTGACCCTGCTTTGGAAGGCTGAATGGCTGGGAAAGTTTGGGCTGTCATGTGGTGTTGCTTGAACATCTCGCTGATGGGTTGGGAACCCAGCCCTGGTACACTGGTGTTAATCCATCAATATTCACAAATAAACAACCAAGAATGCAGGATAACGTGGCAAGGAGCTGAAAGAAAACTGGAACGTCTTCTCTTTCAAGTCAGGCTCATCTGAACTCAGTGTGAATCCTTCCAGGTGATTTGGAAGCACCTGGTTCTTATATTAGAACAAAGAGTGTCTCCAAGTGACAATTTTCCACTTGGAAATGGAAAGTTTCAGTGGAAACGAGAGGCAAAAAGGAATCAGCAGGAAAGTAATTATGAGTGTATGCTGAATAAACCAAAGTTGCTATTTAAATTTAAAAAATGTTGAAGAAATATATGAAGCTGCTCACACAAATTGATGAAGACAGTCCTGAGCAGATTTTGTCAGTGCACAGTGGGGGCTGTGTAAGAACCCTTAGATCCTCCTGAGACGTGAGTTCTGTGGGAATGCTTTGAAGGCAGATAATGAATGCAGTCAGGAAGAAGCAACTGGAAGATTCTAGGAAAAGCCCATTGAGTGCTGAGAAGAATCACACCGGATATCCATCATTACTTTGATGTGTGCTTTTGTACAAAGCTTTGGGAGAGACGAAAAAATAACTAAAGAATTCAAAAAAGGAAGTGTAAGTTAGCCACTACAAAGTTTATCACTTCTGTCTTCAGCTGATATAAGTGACTGCTATACCAATAGATGTCCCTAAAGGTATAGTGATTTGATCCATTATGTCTTTTTTGAGTTTAATTGTAGTTTAACTTAAATCCTATTGAGAATTTCAACCAAAGAAACAAAAAAAAAGTTTAAATATTTTTTTAAAGGAGTTGTTTTTAAAATCAAAAGAATATTGCAATTGCATTAGAAATAGAGAAAGAGAACAACAGTTTGAATTCTTTTGTGTTACAATGCCTGTGGTGCCTGTAGGTGTATGTACTATTTGCCTACTGGGTACCTTCAAAAAGCTCTTGGTAACTACTGAAGAAAATATACTTATTACAGTATTTACCAAAAGGACTTTTGGTTCTTAACTTGTAATTTCAGAGAAAATCACGCATAATCTTTTTTGTTTTGTTTTCCCTTTCTGTAGATATGTGTAATTAATTTTCTTCTGCCATAAGTATTTAGGGAAAATGAAACTTGCTCAAAAATTCACTTAAAGCAAATTTAAATTCTTTCTCCATAAATAATTTTCTCATCCGATAGCCATCAGATTTAGCACCTCTTTTCCCTGAAACCTTACAGTTTGTTTACTTATAAACTGGTCCCTGTGGCTCAGGCATACTCTGAGGTCTGGATTTATTTGCCAAACAGACCAAACACAGGTCTCCTTCCCTGTGCTGTGGAGTTCGCATCAGATACTGCGCAGTAGATTAACATTTTCTGTGCATGTGGAAAGATATTTTTTTTTATTTTACTGCTCTTTGTTGAGGAATGCAACTCCTGCCATCTTCAAAGGATCAAGACAATTTGTAAGTTAATAGACCAGACATTATTGCACTAAAGCAATTTCAATTTGAGTTTATGGAAGTAAGCCGTAGTGGCAGGTTTATAAACCAAGAGATCATATGATTGCAGTGAACTGAGGTTGATGTTTCTGTGCTGAGAAAATTGCCCAGCTTTCATAGGAACTGACAGATATTATTGCTGTGACACCATTATTACTTTTATGGTACAGGCCCCAAGTGTTAGGGATTTGTAAACAGAAATGGCTTTGAAACTTTTCAGTGTCAGTTTGGGGCTGGACCATGACTGAGATGGAACAAAAATCTTGTATCACTCCCTCTCCTCAATTTTGTGTGCAACGCCTAAGAATGGAAGAGCCTTCCTTCAGCCTCCCTGTCGACTCTTGTTTTGCTCTGTGTTTAAGAAGATGCCAGAAACTTACCAGTGCAGCCAGTTGCATCTCATGGGTTTTGCACAATAACTAACTGGGACCCATCTGGGCCTGTGCAGTTTCTTCATGAAGCTTTTTTACAACAAGTATCAAGAAATGTGGCTTTGGTAAGCAAACACAAATAAAGAGATTATACTTTTTGCTACAGTGCAAGAAAGGAAACTTCCTGTATCTGATTCTCATGGTCAATTTGTGTCCTCACATAGTTCTGGCAATACCAAACAACTGCAAGCCTGCCCAGGTGAGCATGGCTGAGGCTGCTCTGTGCTTCTGGAGGACTGTAACCACAGCAGAGCTGGCTGGTGACTGCAGCACACTGTGGCTGTGAAAGAAATGCAGATTAGCAACCAAAATTGACATTCGTAACTGTGTAATACCGTCTGCACTCGTCTGATGTTGGGCTACACATATTTCTCCTCTTAGTGTTGATACACATTTCAAGATGTTACCAAAATAAATTAAACAAATAAGCAAATGAAATGGGTTTAAAAGTGCCGGTATGTCTTCAAGCACAAATTTAAGTATTTTAGCCCCCCAAAAATCATACTAAAAGCTTCTAGCCTCTCAACTTGAAAGCAATTCCGTGATGTCTCATGGAGGCTGTAGTTTGGCTGCCGCCCATTTCCATTCTTCTCTATATACTATATATATCAGAAGCAAGTCTCTCACCTTTCTGGTGAGAGGACAGCCCTTTTCATCATGAGTGTCAAAGACCTAAAAATGAAGTTTAGCCACTGAAAGCAGCCATTAGGGGACAACTAGTACAGGAGATGACTGAAATACAGCTTCTCTGAACTAGAAGGAGGATATTTCCAAGTCATTGCAATAATTTTTTGATTAAGGAGAAAACACGCATTTTGTCAAAACCCTACTGGGTACCAAAACCAGATTAATCAGAGGTTTTCAACCCCACACACCTCTGCAGATTGATACACTCATCACCTGTTTAAACTCCAGGCTTACAACACAGCTTATTAACTTTCTTCTTTTCTCAAGTCACTCCATATTATCACCGTTTAAAACCTCTCTCTGGAAAATTATGGAGTTGTATAGACCCCACATTCACACAATGTAAGAGAGATATTTACACTCAG
Source organism: Vireo altiloquus (assembly GCA_013396875.1). Classification (NCBI taxonomy): domain Eukaryota; kingdom Metazoa; phylum Chordata; class Aves; order Passeriformes; family Vireonidae; genus Vireo; species Vireo altiloquus. The sequence goes on along the minus strand of VZRF01000391.1, from coordinate 191,572 downwards.
AGATTTACTTACAGACTTTAGTTGCTTCTCTAAACTTTTTAATTGATTTATAACTTTCAGACTGCACAGTGCAAAAATTTCTAACATTAATTGAGTGTAATTAAATTAGTTCTCTCAGTCTTTTAAAGATTCTTTTACAATTGTGTTTGAATAAATAGGAAAAAAGCTTTAAAATAAGAATTTCAGGCCTAATTTTCATAAATCTGAGACTCATAAATCAAAAAAAATTCAGCAAAAAGTTTTCAGTCTTAAAGTTGTCAAACATTTAATATAAAATTTCCTACAACAAGCAGATTAGAAATTATCTACTATTTCCTAATTTTAAACTAAATACCCCTTCTTCAGTGAACGGAGTTGCTAACTTAAATGTTGCTGAATTTGATGACAGCCACTCATGGAAAAAGGAATCACCTGCAATTTAAACATCATACAGGTGTTTCAAGGGCTCAGGCACACCAACAGCTTGTTTGCAGCTATAGTTAACATGTAGAAAATGTTAAACATAATTGGATGCAACCATAATTCAAGAAACACTTGACTATGTTCCAAAATGCCACTCTGAGAAAAGCACACTGAGATGTGGTTGAGGCAATGGAGTAGTTTTTAAGAAAAATCAAAAGTAAACTGCTAGCAATGCATTTATGTGTTGTCACCTTTTAGCCCAACTGAGGTATCATGAACCTGTGGATGGATTTGGCTTTTTTGAGTTCTGAAGTCAAATGTCTTGGCTTAGACCAGGTTCAAAATTGGTCCTTGAAATACAGCTTCTGACCTTCCCATTGCTTCGCATTGTATTTTGCTCATGTTTAAATTAACCATAGGTGTCGCAGGACCATTGAGGCTGGAAGAGACCTTCAGGATCATCTAGTACAACCATCAACCCAATGCCACCATAACCACCCCTGAACCATATGCCCAGGTGCCACATCCAGATGCCTCTTGAATGCTTTCAGGGATAGTGACTCCACCACTTCCCTGGGCAGCTTATTCCAGTGCCGAACCACTCTTTCAGTGAGACAATTTTTCTAATATCTCATCTGAACCACCCTTGGCACGACTTCAGGCCATTTCCTCTCATCCTTTCACTTGAGACATGACAGAAGAGAAGAACCTCCACCTCACTACAACCTCTCTTCACATAGTTGAGAACAATGATGCTCCCCCAACACTCCCATTGTCCAGACTAAACAACCCAGTTCCCTCAGGGCCTGTAGGAATTCAGCCTTCAATTTAAGACATCTACAGCATGCACATTTGGTGCCTGGATCTGAGCTGGACTCCACTCCTGCTGCTCTGAAAGGCTAAAATTAAAGCCTGCCAACAAATACAAGGCATTAGTGTATGCTGCATTTTGTCATATAACATTAGTGATGTGAGGAAATCAGGGACAAAAATGAAATGTGTAGATATATCATAGTTACATTGGAGACAGGTCCACTTAGAGTAATGAGATAAACTTTCACACTTCAGAGCTTAACCAATTCTTTTTGATCACTTCCTGAAAGACGTTACAAGATGTGGATGCTTAAAATAGCAAGGGATGAGATTCACAGATCAATCCTTGGTTCTGTTGATTAGGACCCAGAGCCTGAAAGATTATTCCCTCCATGAAGAAATAATTCCCTTAATTGTCCATGACAGGCTGTTTTTGTAACATTCTCTGAAACATGTGGCACTTACTGCTCTTGGAAATAGGGTATTGAACTTGATTAATCACAGCTCTAGTCTTGGCTATCCCTATGCACTGTATCCAATCAGCCACTCTTGTTACATGGAATTTATTATCCTACAACCTTTAGGTACCTTAAGGAAGATAAAGGAAACATCTTATTTTTGAAAAGCTGATGCATAAAGCTGAGTGGTGGTGGGGCCAAGGGACCTTGTTCTCACTCATGACCTTTTCCTCTGTGATACTTTAACACAAACAGATGTCTGCATCACTGGTGAACCATTCTGCCCTTTGTTTATTTTTGCTCATCTGCTTTTTGTGCAGATGCTTTTTTCCCTTCCTTTTGTGGGACAGTAAAGCATTAATACTTAGTACTGATGCCCAAGAGACATGCTAACAAAGTCCTAGTTTACAGGTGAGTTCACTTAGAGTTTACAATATCTTCAGCTGTAGTGGCTGTGTGACACAAACTTCATGATATTTGCAAGGACATTCTCAGAGGACCTTCCCATTTCAGTTTGAGATCCTTTGCTTCTTGGAGTTGGAAAGTTGCCAATTGAACTTTTGGTTGCTGAAGGTGTGGGCAGATACCAAGTACATTTTAAACTCACTAATAATAGTTTTACTTCTGCACCGTAGACCTTAGCATTTCGTGAGACAATTAGGGCATCAAAATAAGTCATAGCTGAAGGCACTGACTGACAGTCAGCAGACTCCTCTGATGCTCACAGGAGCTATAGGAAGGATGACATTTCAGCTTAGGACAAGGGACTCAATTTCCACTTGCACAGAAGCAGAGCAGAAAGAAAAACAAGCATGAAATTGTAGTTGAGGATAGATCCTAACTCAGGGGTTCAGGCAGAAAAGACAATCCAAAAAAGTTGCCTGCTTGACGTTCCGCCACAATGTTCTGAGACAAGTGCTGTCAGAGCACTTTCCAGATGGACGGATGGAGAGATGGACGGATGGAGAGATGGACTTTTTATGTGCGCCACATTTACTCTTTTTAATACTTCTGAACTAATAATACCACTAAGGAGGTAACAAAATTTGAATTTCTGCCTTGTATTTCAACAGAGTACGGTTAGGTTTTTTGATTTTTACTGTTATTATTGCTAGTTGTGGAAATCACAAAATCAGAGGCACAGGGTGGTTGAGATAGGAAGGGGCCTCTGGAGGTCATCTGGTCCAACTCTGCTGCTCAGGCAGGAGCATCTACAAATGATTGTCCAAGACCATGTCCAGATGACTTTTGAAAATATTCAAGAATGGAGACTCTCACTTACTCTCACTCACAGTTCCTGTCTCTTGATTTGGTTCTCACATTCAGAAGGAAACATGCACCCAGTAGTATATGGAAGTATGTGAGTGTGTGCTCACCTTTATGCTTCCCCACCTTTTTTTAGTGCTGTGAGGGCGTCCATACAAGAGATAAAACTCTGTATATCCTTCAAGGCCCTTTTTGTACCTTTTTGTCTTTGGGTAGGACTCGGTTCTACTTGTTCTACATTAAAAATCAACTATACTTAACGATCTAGTACAAGTCTGTTTGGTGTCCCCTCAGTACAGTGGCACATGAATGAAGCTGCAAACTCATTATGATATTAAGAGCAGCAGACATGTCAGTGTATCATTCTTAATTGTCCTAATTAATCATCAGTATAGCATGAAAAGTTTATGAAGTATTTTGCATGTAAGGCAGCTTTTTTTTTTATCCCAGAGCACAACACACTCAGAGCAATAGCCTGACTTTGGAGCTGATTTGTAATCCCTCCCCCCTCTGTTTGCTTATGAAGAGGTTTTCTTTAGATGTCCCACCTTTTCATAGAAATAAGAGTAAAGAAAAAACGTTGACAATTCAGCAAAAGAACAATTGCAATTCTGACTATTTTAGATCCATTTAGAGGAGAAATCATGTGGGCTGAACAGCAGGCAATGCTCCCAGTTCTGCAGCAAGCTCCTCCACCTCGTCTCCAAACAGTGACAGGCCTGAGCCTTTTGCATGTTACAAATTAGTTAGTTGGTTTAGGAGAAACTGAGATTGTGGACACAACATGGAGATATCCTCAGGTTTTCCATTCCTTTTCCACTTGTCTTGTGCATTATATTCAAAAAATACAATGCAGCTGAGATGAGTGGGGAGGAAGAATGGCATGCAGCACACTAACCAGGGCATCAGGCTTGGCATTTCCCATTCCCACAGCTTCAGCTCTGGCAGTACCCAGCACTGAGCCATCTTCATCAGAAGCACAGAAATCAGCCCAACTTCTCCTCAGCTTGGTCACAGGGTTTCTAAAAGGAATCAAAGACCTTAAGAGTCCCTCCAGGCACATCACTACACTTTTATTTATCTTGACAATATTTAAACTTTTGATTTGTATGGATTTATGATTTTGAAAGATGCCAAAGGGAGTTAATGTCACATTGAAGCAAAATATTAAAATGTACAGCTGCAAGTTTGAGACATAATGCCTTGACTTAGATACAGGTTGCACTTAACAGAACTTCTGAAGCCTCTTTAAATGTCATTGTGCTCTATATGATATCCTTTAGAGCCTGTGACTGCCTGCCATAAAAGATTTCGTTTTATTGTGCTCTGAAGCATGTACTGACAAAAGAGGCTTCAGAATTACCTTTGGCAGTAGCCTGCATGAAAAAGTCTTGATGTCATGTTTCACTGGAAAATTTTATTCTTAATTTGTGTTTGCATTGCTCTTTGTCGAGTTCTAAAAGTAGCTATAGTTATAGTAACTATAGTATTGTTGTAAAAGGAATGGACAAAGAGCTAAAGAAAATATTTGCTTAGGGGCACTGAAAATTGTAGAGATACAAGTGAAGAAAGTAGTGAAGAAAATATTTTCTGCTACTGCTTAGGTTTAGACTTCAGCACTTAACCTTGAGAACCGTCAATACCATAAATACCTGAAGACCTGTAAGGACTCCTTTCTTCCCTTGAAGGGTATATCTGAAGTACAGCACACAGAGAAATACAGATTTCTTGAACATTGAATGTGAAAAGATGTCTGGAATGCTTTAAATTAATTCTCTGAGTCTGATATCTTAAATGAAATTTGAAGTACATATTAGAAGTACCTAGTGAAAATAACTTCCATTATTTCCCATAATCATAGAATATCCTGAGTTGGAAGGGACCCACAAGGGTTATAGAGTCCAACTCTTAGCCCTACCCAGGACAACTCAAGAATCACATCACATTCCTGAGAGCATTGTTCAAACACTTCTTGAACTCTGCCAGGCTTGGTGCTGTGATCACTTCCCTGGGGAGCTGTTCCAGTGCCCAACCATCCTCTGGATGAAGAATCTTTACCTGATGTTCAGCCTAAACCTCCCGTGACTCAGGTTCATGCTGGTTCCCCAGGTCCTGTCACTGGTCAGAAGGGTGAAGAGATCAGTACCTACCCCTCCACTTCCCCTCAGGAGGATGTTGAAGATCACAATGAGCTCTTCATTGTCTCAGTCTCCTCCAGGCTGAATGAACCAAATGACCACACTGCTCCTCATAAAATTATCTGAATAAATCTCGGATAAGATTTTTTTTCCTTTAAGTATAACAAAATATGTTCAGAAAAACCCAAATGCTTTCAGACACTCCACATTTGCATTGAATCATGCAAATTCAGTGAAATACAAATTGCTTTGCTTTTTTGCTGGCCAGCCTTCGCGTACGAAGATCCGGGGAAGGCCTCTTTTCCTTTTCAGACCTTCCAGCCTGCGCACTGGATTTTTTAGGTGAGACACAGGGCGCGCAGATCTGAGCCCACCCTTTAATCCCAAGGTTCAATCTGCCGGGCCAAAGCGATTCTGGACAGTGGCAGCTGAGGTCCTCCTCAGGACGTAGGCAGATTGCCCCCTTGCAGGGCTAACGAGCACTGCCTGCCCGGGGAGCATCCTAGCCGGGAATCAAACCCGGGCCCCGGCAATTACTGTGCCGTGTGCTTAACCACTACACCACCGGGGCTCCCAATACAAATTAATATCCTTTCATATACTCAAGAAAATTTGCACTACATTTAAAAAGAAAATTTACAGTATATTTAGAAAGAAAATATTGGGGGGTTGTGTAATAAAAATTTTTCTAAAATGAGATGAAAGAGTCTAAAAGAAGGCACACATTAAAAAAAAAAAAAAATTCTGAGTAGCAAGCTTGGGATCAGCTGCCTCTTTCACTTGGCTTGTCCTTTCCACTATTACTCTGCAGAGCACTTTTGATGGTGACATGAAAGAGATATTTTGCTGTGTGTGAATTTCAGGTTCATTTTTTAAGTCTGTGGCACAGCCTTCGGAGTGAGCAGGGTGTGTGCATCCAGCATGTTGCAGGAGTGTGTGGGGCTGCAGAAGTGTACAGAAAGCTCCTGCTTCTGCTGCTTCTGCTGCTTCTGCTGCTGCTGCTGCTGCTGGTGCTGCTGCTGAGGAGTGCTGGACCTGCCCTCAGATGTGCCAGGCAGCTGGCAGACTGCTGTGTTGCTTTAAGGCACAGGTACTCTCTGTTCACACGTTTATCTTACAGACCTAAAACGCCTCCTGGCAAAGCATCTTTGCCTTCCTTATGTCCCCCTTCTTTTCAGGTGCTGGTGGCAGTAAGTGCAATTCACTGACCTTCTCTGTTGTTTCGTGTGTAGCCAGTAAATTTGGATGGAACTGTGGTCCCCTTCCCTGGGACCAGACAGGAGAGAGAGTATTCCCACCAGACTTACTGGGTCCACGAAATGCCCGAGAATTTTTTTGGTGTTGTCTGCCTCAGGAAAAAACAGCAGGGTGAAGGACCAGTTCTCAGGGGCCAAGCTTCTTCCTAAAGTGGATATCTGCCTAAAATTCCTCAAAGTTCAGTTTTCACAACCTAGAATGTGAAATGGTATATTAATACCATTAATACCATTAAGTCCAAACCTATTTAGTTTGGACTTCCATTCTCTGTTCTCTAAATAGTTCCAACAACTGTGTCATGGCATTATACATATTTTACTTACATGTATTTTAGACCACACAACCTTCTGAGCATGTTAAAAAAGTGCACAGAAGATGAAAGGGAAAGGGGACTTGGTTGGTTTTGGTCAAAGAAAATACCTTTGGCTTTGGAAACTATTCTTGGTGTGACTCTAGTCTAATGTCTCTTTCTGTAACACTCACTTTTGAGTGATATGCTTTGTATTCCATCTTGAAAAAGGGCTGATAAAATGGTATGCATGCAAAAATTTCTTTCCTGAGCATTGAAACCCCTTCATTGGGGTGAAATTTGACTGTTTTTCTTTAGATACAAAAGCATACATTACTGCTGATTGTACCATGGTAAGAAGGATGGGAGCAAGTCTGATCTGAAGAATGCAGGCAACCCCCAGCAACATCTGCTTTTTGCCTTCAATAATGCTTGAGTAGCTGACAAAGTGGTAATGACTTAAAAAGTGCAATGTTTAATTAGAGTCACGTCTGCAGCACAAATGCTTCAGGGTAATTCAGTAAGAGAATGCTGCTCTTGGAGAACATTATTTCTCCAATCCTTTAAGAAGAACATAATCTGCCTCCAAAACTGGCACATTTTTTTCCTTCCTGTAGTACACGATGTTGTAGAATCTAACGGGACATTGGAAAGGCATAAATAATCCATCTAAAGCTTCCCAGCATGGGAAATGTCTCAATATAGAAGGAAGACGAGCTCTTTGAAGGCTGAAATATCAATGTACAGCAGCTGGTTTATATCTGTGGGATCTTCATGTTCCTGCAAATAACTGTAAAATCGGACTTTTTTTTTGTTTTTTAAGTGAGTCTGTACATCTTCTGTGTAGTGACAGAAGGCTGGCTGGCTGTGCTCAAGCAGTACTTTGTGTAACTGGGGAGAAAAAGTACAGACATTTGTTCTGCCACCCTGATGCAGACTGAGGGCCAGACTGCTACACAAATAACTCTGAAGTAGCAGCAAGTCTACTACAGTTTTGAGCTGCCTGTCTTCAAAGGCAAGGAATTAGTCTGACAGGGAAGCAGTAAACAGTGTGTGAACACTTCCCTTCCTGCTACAGATAGAAGAGTGAGAGTATGGGAGATCTTTGAGATCCATGGATCTTCAGCTGCACAACTTATTTGCCAGCCTGGAGGAATATCCACCAAGCAACCATTCCCATAGGTGAGGATATGTGTTATAACTGTCAGAAGCACTGTAATTTAAAAACTCATCCGCAAACATTTTGGAGAAAAATAAGGTCTTATAAAGCAGTTGTCTGAAAGCAAGCGTAGCAAACTAGCAGCTCCTATGCTTCCATTTCAAGTGGTCTCTTTCTAACCACTCTTAACAGTGATGTAAAAAAAATTCCTTAAAACTCCTCTTCCTGCTGTTTCATCAGTGATTCAGCTGCAATATCCTGCAGTAATTAGCAAAATGCAGATAGAAATTTAAACCATATTCCACCTGTAGTTTTCTATCAACAAGTTAGTGGATTTTTCGTTGCAAAAACAGAGGGATAAATCACCTCTTTTAGTGCCTTTGGGTAGTCTAGTCCTTGCATGGTCAGCTTGGGTACTGGTGGAAATAAAAAATCTAGGACAAAATAACACTGAGTTAAAACAGCTTTGAGAGGAAGATGTTCCCATGGAGACAAGGTTCTGTGGCAGAAGTTCTTCTGGGCAACTGGCAGGGCAGAAGCACTCTGCCAGGATCTGACCTCTATGCATGGTCTTCTCTGAAGTGATTGTTTTTTCTGTAGAGTGTCATTCTTCATCATGTCTGTAGCTCAAGAACTTGTTGACAAATATTCATTAAGTATTCAGCATTAGAATTTCCCTTGAAACACTTTTCACCACATTCTACCATATCCCAAGGCAGCTAGAAGAATTTAGTAAGCTTTGCTTTAACAGTTCAATGAAGCTGGACAACGTCAGGACAATATGAAATTGCTTTGGCTCTGAGGGTCTGTGCCCTGGCCTGCAGTAAAGGCATAAATACATGTCATCTTAAAGGGATCTCTGACATTTCCCATAACAGAAACACGTGTGCAGATCTGTGGCCTCTGAGTTCTGAATGAACTGTAAAGTATATTACAAGCTAAAATCCCTTTCAGAGGTCTGCAGAGGGAGTGTGGGCTGCAGCTAAGTTGGCATATGATAAAACAAAGCATTCTGTTTCCAGCATCCACTTGGGAAAAATATCCACATTCACGAAATGTCTGAGATAAGTTTCTGAAGTACAACTCTGACAGTGCTCAAAAGGCACGTGGGCCTGCAAGCTCAGCCCGAGGCTGTGAGCTGATAACGCAGAACGAGGGCTGGCTAGTGACACAGCAAGCTGTGGGGAAAGTGAAACAAGTGAGAGTGCTGTGGGTCAGGTAGAGGCATGTCTGCCCACTTATCAGAGTTAATTTTTCATAGCAGTTTGACGTTTAAGTCTTTATCTCAGATAACAACTAATGGTGTCCTTAAATTGTCTTTGCTTAAGTAAAAGGATTGTGTGTCTTGCATGAAGAAGTGTTAAGCCTTTTTTGTGTTTCCTTTTTTTTTCCCACTTGCTGCAGATACTAGTGTTCTTTTATCCACATCATAATTAATGACAATTTCTAGGATATGCAATATTAGGAAGCTGTGAGGCTGTATAAAGNCATGAAGAAGTGTTAAGCCTTTTTCGTGTTCCCTTTTTTTTTTCCCTTGCTGCAGATACTAGTGTTAGGGAGCTGTGGGGCTGTATAAAAATCTGGAAAGGCCACAAAGCTTGTATAATATATTTACCATACTGCAGGTATGGTAAACGTTGAAATAATGTTTTTATCTAGTAGTACATATATATATTTATAACATAAATGTTAAGCATGTTACAGCAAAACATCAGAATGCTTCAAAACATCCTGGTACTTGTACTATATAATCTAATGAAATGAAATCTGTTAGAGGCTTCTAGGCAAAAGTCTGTTTTTAGTGAAATGAAAATTGGTGGTTGAGCTGCGTTACTGATTGTATCTTGTTAAAATTTTCAGGTAAAACAGAGAATATGTGTAGAATATAATATTTCTAAATTCATAATGAAAAAAAGCTTAAAAGGTATGAGAGTAGCAGTGAAATGAATCAATGAATTTCAAAACAATTTTAATTTAAAATCCTTCCCTTATTCAAACCAGCAGCCCATTTCTTTTTAACACACACAGAAACATGCATGGCTCTTACATACTTCTTGCATGTGTAGGGTATGTGTGCTCTGGCTTCTGCATAAGACAGAAAAAAGATAGAGGCATCTTTCTCTTAGAGAGATACCAATTTAAAAGAGGAAAGTAGGACCTGGTAAGAGACGAAGCAGTTACTTAGAGGAGGATCACTGCTATGCTCAGCTGAGTGCTCTGGGGAAGGTGGACGTCTGCTCAGAAACAGAATTTGTAAGAAATGTACACTGGTTATAAACTAATGATTTCTTACTGTTTATCTTTGTTCTCCACCAGAGCAAAGGGATTTGCATAACGTGAGGTGGTCAGCTAGAAGTGAAGGAGAGGTACCTGCAGGCAGGTACCCCACCAACTCACCCAGATGGGAGCCAGTGTGCGTTCTGTGAGCCAGATGGCAATGGTACACTGTCAGCTGATTGCAGCAAAGGTGGGAAGCTCCCTCTCACTGGAGCACTCACTTTCCCTGGCACAAACATTTACATCCCTTTACAGAAATGTATTGCTCCAAGTGTCCTGCTGGTCGAGAAGCTAATCAGCTCATGGCCAGCCTTATCTGGGAGATGATCTGAGCAGTATCTGAAACTGTCACTGTGGAAATTCACTTCCAACTACCTAATGGTAGATGGTGTAGAATGCTAAAGCTACAGTTGGATGAACAGGGGAATAAAGGGGAAACTGCTTCTTAAAATTGTACATTTTAATAAGGCCCGTATGAATGCACAGTTTCAGGGATGCAGTATTTCTCAAAATAACCTGTGTTTCAGGTTTGAGGAATCAAACCAGCTTGCTGGACTATTGTCTCAATCCCCAACTATGACAGGGAGGAGGGCCTTTAAATAGCGGTGTGGCATGTAATAAAAATTAATATTGAATACTTCCCTCTTTAGGGACGTGGGATAGTTATTTTTATATATTCTTATTCTTCCAACACACAAATACACAAGAGTCTCTCCTCAGGAAAAACCGTGAGGAAAAAAATGCAGACTATGGCCCCTGAGTGCCATTCTCAGTATGAGAAGGTGGAATATGAGTGGACTGAATTTCAGGCAGGTAAACTGAATATCTCAAGCAGAGGTAATCTGACTGCCATGAAGCAGGCTCAATAAACCATGGGAAAATGAACCACAATGGTGCAAGAAGAATGCATTCCGAAGAGTAAGTAAGCAAATAGCTTTGAAATTTGTTCAACTAATGTCTTGGTTTTGGCCAGGACAGGGTTAATATTTTGCAACAGCCTTGAAGGGGTGGAACCTGGAGCCATGTGGGCATGTCTAGGTTTTTATTCTATACCACTGAGGAGTGGGAATAAGGGATTCTTGCTTCTGGGAAGAAGGGAGTGGCTTCAGGTTGAGGAAAATCGTGGCAGGAGGGGGAAACCTGTCCACCGTTGTTCATTGTGGGATCCTCAGTGAACATTTCGCATGTAAATCACCTCGGTGGAACACTTTTGTTATTAATATTGTTGGTGTTACTTAAGTACTTAAGTTTCTTATCTTGCTCCTGTAAATTGTTCTTATCTCAACCCATAATCTCTGCCTTTAGTCTCTCTCACTGTAGGAGGGAGGAGAGTAGCTCATGGTTTTCTTTTAGGTGGGAATACTAAATTGGGGAATACCACTCCTAAACCACAACAGCCTTAATGCAGCCCTTCTTCCCAGAAGTGAGAGTCCCTTAAGTTCTGTCCCTGGCAGTGATGTGGGTGGGATAGAATAACAACCCAGACACACCCACACAACTCCAGGCTCTGACCCCTCACAGCTACTGTGAAAAATTTAACTCTCTCTCCTGGCCAAAACCAGGACGGTTATAATTCTATTTAGTAGAACTAAATATTGCTTTATCCGTGAAAACATTACGAATATCTTTGTGTTCAACACAGCAAACTCCATATGCATTATGAGCATACTCAGAGACTGGTAACAAAGATGAAAAATGAGGACTTACATTGTTTCAAAAACAGCAGATGTTAATATATAGACTGTACCTGTATAGTAATTCACCTCTTGGAATTTACTCCCCACTTGCTGGTGTTTAAAGTAGTGTTGGAAATAAACTTAGCATGCTTGTCTTTAGCACTGCCACATCTAGCTTGCTAATAAATGGGAGAGCCAAGGATTAGTGTTAATAACAGTTCAGATAATAATTGGAAATAAATTGTAGCCCATGGTAACTCAAGTGTTCATTACCACATTTTTATTACAAGAAACCTGTTTTTAATAATGGATGCAAAGTATGTGTTACTGTCACAGTTCATTGTTTAATTAGTTTTCTGATCAAACACATTAATGAAGGAAGGCCTAATAAATCATGCAAAAGCGGAACGAAGTACTTAGTTAATATGTGTTGCATTGATTAATGATGATATGAAAGCACAGCAATCTTGAAATAGTGGCTATATGTGACCACGCACAATTACAAGGGCACCTTCAAACATATTTCAAAAAAAGAAAAAAAAAGGAAATAAAAATAAAAAGAAAAGATATTTTGAATTCCAAGCGAACACTAGATCTCTGTGGTTTCCCCACAGTGCTGCTGTGATCAGTGCAGGGTGGTTCAGGGAGGTGGGAAGGGAATGCAATGGATGCACTTGATGATGATCATTTACCAAAGAGCTGTAGTTTGGTACAGGCTCCAAAGGCCTTCCCTGTAGCTGGGCCAAGACCTCCTCTAGGAAACCCCCAAAGGAGCCATGACACAGAGAACATCAATGCACATGAGCTTGGAACCCTGATTGTGCATTAATGCATTAATAGCAGGTGACTTTTTCAAGATTCTGTGAAGAGAGATGAGGGTACAAGGAGTGCCATGCACGCCTTTTCCAGTGTATGCAATCTGACCAGAAGCAAAGCTCTCATCCCATAACTGTGACAGACTAAGGGAGCTGCCTTTGAGCTCTCCCTGTCAGGCACTCTGGCTGAGGGGCAGAGATCCCTTGAGCTGGGATACCTCTCAAGGCTGCTCCTTAGGGCAGAGAGACCTTCTACGAAGGACAGATCTTTGTGTGAATCTGATTAAGTTCCCTCTAAATTTCAGTAGGGCTGCACTGAATCTCCCCTGGAGACATCCCCTGGAGCTGGGATGTCTCTCAAGTTTTGAGATACCTTACTGAGAACTGAAAGGTCTTCTTTACCCTAGGTGGGGGAGGTGCCTTATTCGCAACAGATGATTGGGAAGTGGCTGAGAGCGTGGTAAATCAATACCAATGATAACCATGTATCTAATTCCTTTAGATATAAATCACTGTCCAAGTCTGAGACTAAGATGGGACTTAACTTCACCTTAGCTCCATGAGGTTTTTAGGGTGCCCAGTCTGAGGCTCAGGACTAAATGGGAGGATTTCCCTTATCCTTTTGAATCTTTGGTCTCTGTGTAAATTATTCTAGTCCAATTCTAACTTGATTTTCCTTTGTATGTTTAATCTATGCAGTAACAGGGTGAACTTTTGCCATCAAATATTAAGTTGCAATTTTACAAATTCATATTAAAACCAAATTGTGCTGGTATCTTTGCAACCTGTTCCCTCAGCTACCACGAACTTTGTGTTCCTGGGGCACTTGGCTGAGGAAGCTACCTTGGTGCAGCTGCAATTTGGCCTGTTAACTTGGCTCTACATCTAAGGAAGGTTTCCAGGACCATTTCTTTCCCACTTAGGGAATGCCCATCTGGGCATTTGCAGGTACATAATGCTCAGATGATTGGACAGATTTATAAGTTCTGAAGCAGCAGAAAAGATAAGAATTTCCAGTAAGAAGGTGTAAAGCACCTGAGTTGCTCCAATGCTTTGGAAAATCCCAGTGGCCCCTGGCTGTATCTATTATGTGCTGAAATATTCTGAAAACTCTTGCCCTGCATAGTTTCCTTCAAGTCCCACTGCTGAGGTGTGTTACAGCAAGGTTTTCCTCAGCCTACCCTCACCAGCAAGGCAACTGTAAGCCTTGACTTGCCTTTCTAGAATGTCCCAATGGGCTTGCTTCCTGAAGCAGGTACTTGCTTTTCCTCTCCTTGTACAGCCCCAGGGGAGATTCCCCCACAAACTGCTATGATTAATGCATACACGTTCAGCTTCCTCTCCGAAAATCGCTCCTTTTGATTTCCAAACAAACAACAGAAAAAGGATGGAACGAGTTGTTCACCTGCCAGAGGTGAACAGAGGGAGCTGACCTGGTTTCCCTCAGACACAGCCGTGACTGGGAAGGAGAGAATACAAGTTCGGTTGGCTGAGCCTTCACAAGCACTTTATTAATGCACTGCAAACTCCACTACCTTCCAGCTAAGAGAAAAGTGAGGTTACAGTTTTCTTTCTTCAGAACACCTTACTACATATCTGAAAGAAACTTCTCTGCAGTTGTTTCTTTTAAGTAGATTTCTCATGAGGTGAAACTGGCTGTTTACAATATTCTTGGACAAGGCAAGAAACACAAATTAGATTTAGGATTCTGCTGTTGGAGTATCTTCAAAAGTGGAAGCTCATAGTCATTACCAAATAAGACACAATTTGAGATGTTTAAAAATGTTCATGGGTGGTAGAGAAAATTCAGGAAAATTATAATAAAAAAATTATCTATATATGTGTATATAAATTGTGTATATGTTATGTCATATACACAATCCCCAGCTGGCTTGTGTATATTCGATTTGACTCATTTTAAAGAGGCAGGAGAGAGGCAGAAGCAGAACAGAACTGCTCAAATTACCTTTTGATTGACAACCTTGACAGAATTTTTCCTTTGAAAAGTGAAAATGAATTCATACAACCTGGTATCATTATGAAACCAAGGGCCAAAACCCCAGAGCCTGCTGGAAAAGAAATGGAAAAAATGCCATAAGCAGACAATTTTTAAGTTTGTCTAAAAGTTTCTATTAATTTGTAGAATTTCTTGGGTTTTAGTTAAATAGGAATCAGCTTGGCAACCATGGCAGCCTTGTCCTCTGATGGTGAGGTGAATCAGCCCTGTGCTTTGTCTTTTTTACAGCTGCTACGCTACTCTATTGTATGTGTACTGAGGATGGGATCCAGAAGTAATTTTCTAGAGTTTTTGTCATCATTGCAGGTTGTGCCACTACACAGATTTAAAGGAGATAACATGCAACATCTTCCTCAGAAGTGAACATAGAGATAACAAGAGCAATAATTATTCTATGAAATAGGATGAGCGAATTTTTATGGTGGGTTATTGTGGCAGCAACTTTGATTAAAATGACAAAAGTTGAATCTAGTAAGAGTAAAGTGTGCAATCTGTAATCCCACACTACCTAGAGCAGGAATAACAAATATGTGTTATGTTCAGACAGCATTCATCAGGTAGTGTCTGTTCCCATCCTATTCACTTAAAGAGACTTCAGAGATTCTGTGTCTAAGCGTGTCAGCCTCTGGTCCTGAAGTGGAAGGTTGAAAAGCAGGCTCAGAAGAGGTCTCCCCTGTATCTTCTAAAGGGATGGGATTCAAACATTGACTGTTCACTCTCGTTTACAATAACTTTTGCACCCCTGTAGAATTTCCACAGACTTTCAAAGAAACAGGATTTCACATCAGACATTTGATCTCCAAAAGATCATAATTTTTTGACTAATTTTAAATAAATTTCTTTTAAATGAGAACAACAGTAATCTCAACTCAAGAGGAAAGAAATACTCATATTGATTAAGAATTTTAGAGAGGTTTTAATAAGAAGTAAAAACAGGCATTTCAAAACAGTTAATTTGAACTAAGCAAGTGAGAAACAAAGTTTTTTTCTTTCTACAGCAAATTCTCTAACATGTATAGAAAGCTTTGGAGATCCTTCATGGAGACAAAATAAATGTAGTGAAATATTTCATGAGAAGTGGTGCAAAGATACAGTTGTCAATGGAAAGAATTTTCCATTGCTTTCATTAGTTTTACTAATTGTTTTCCCAGTTTAATTAATAAAAAGGTTGTTTCCTGCTTTTTTTTTTCCTGGTGGAAAGGTGAGTCTTTCAAAGGCCGTTTTCTGTGCCATCAGAAAAATCAGGTGCCACTTTGTTCCTTGATCAAACCATCAGTTCATATATCCTGTGGGGATAAAACTGAAGATAAAACTTCTCATTGAACCAACCAAAAGTTCCATGGAACCCCCCGAAATCACTGGGCTGTGTTAAATAGGACCAATCACACTTGCACAGGTCTGAACAGAAGACAAATATGGCCAGTGTGAACAAGATACAAATCACTTGTCTTCCAATCCATGTGGGCCACACCCAAGGAGGTGAAGGGACTTATCTGCTCATGCATCCAGGGTGAGAGGAACAGCTTCCCACACCTTCAGCTTCCACATTTCTTGAGATGAGTTCTGTGAGCAATGAATGAAAGGATGCTACCTGCTGAAGAGGAAACACCTACTTTCTTTGCCTAATGAAAGATGACTATCCAAACACTCTACTTTGCCTGCCACACCATGCAAATGAAAATCCAAAGGATTTTTTGAACAGCCTTCCCAAAGACTGGGGAATCACAGAACGGGAGCGTGTCATACCTGCAGAGGTGTCAGATCACTTAGAAAAATGATATATCATGAGGTATGAGATCTGTCACAGCTTCAGACAGCTGAGTTGTGATTTGGATAATCATTTTTTACTCTTCACCTGTTTTACTAAATTTGGGAGTTAGACACATCAAAGGCATTTGTGCCCTGTGACAGTTTGTTGCTAGAATATAAATGGTGAGATCTGATGCACATTGCTTGGGTGTAGGATCATAAGGAACCCCTGCAAACTCCGGGTGTCTGTTCCTTACTGTCTGACACACCAATGCTCTTGTAACTGTCTTTAAAGGTGCAGACTATGCTAGAATATGTGTGTTGCTTTAGGGCATCTCAAGAACCATGAACATAAAGCACCATGAAAATATTAGGAGCCACAATTGTATAAATTAATTCAATACACTCTAAGGCTAATGCATGGTCTGCCTTGGTACCCACAGGGTGAGAGAGAGAGAGAAGCAGGTCACACTCCTTTCCTTTCACTGATATCCTCTCCTATTCCTAAAGCTTCAAAGGCTCCTGTGTCTCAAGCTTGTTGGAGCCCTTGCTCGGTGTCCTGAAAGCTGAGTGAGGTGCCAGTGTTTGCAGAAGGGAACAGGCAGGGCAGCACTGTCACACTGACAGCTGGGGTTGGGCCTGGCTGCATGCGGGGCCCCAAGGGCAGAGCTGCCTGCTGAAGTGAGCCAGGAGGGGTGCAGTGATGCTCTTGTGTATCTATGAATGAAAACTGAGAAATGAACAGCCCAGCACTCCCAGAAAAACACACAGAAACTGTGTGTTTCAAGCAAGGTAAGTCTGTGTGGAATATGGTGGCATTGCTGTGAATGGGAATAGGGCAAAGACAGCCACACATATGATGTGTTTCTTGCTTTTTTTATCCCAGCATCTGTGTGGATGAGGTGCAGGATTTTATGTACAGCTGCCTCGGAAGATTGCACATTTGACTATGTTTCTAACCATTATTATCAACTTTTTTTCTTCAGGATGAGCAGCCTCCAGGACTTGAAGCTCTTTTGTTGCAGTCATTTGAAAGGAATTTTTCTTGGCTATAGAGTAGGACCAAATATGGTATCTACCCTTCCACCTGCTGGCTTTCTCCCTCAATCCTGAGTTTAGGTCTCTTCTATCCATGCCAGCCTCAGCACCCAGACGCTATCCATCTCCTCTCTCACAGAGTACCCCACCGGAAAGAGGCATTGTCATTAATGCTTTTCGGTGACTGAATGTCCCAAAACTTTCCTAGTAATATCAAGCTGTAAATTATATGGCAGTCTTAATTTAATCAATTTTTTTACCCTCCATTTCACTAGCATTGACTTGAGGGTTTCTTGTTTTGAGACTTCCCAGTCTAATGGAGTCATTCTGAACTCATTGTTGGTGGGAAGCTGGCGGTGTCTTTTGCCTGTGCAGCTTTCCAACCTCACCTTCCCCTGAGTGTTGGAATTGGGGTCTGAACCCCCTTGCAGTTCCCAAATCTACTGCACAGTACTTACATCTGCCCTCTCTCTCTGGGCAACAAAAAAGCAAAGCTAATATCACTTGGTGGTAAATTTTAGAATCTCAAATTCAACAAGTTATGAGGATCTCTCTTGAATGAGATTCTTTAATCAATAAATGCAAGTCATCTTTTGACCAACTCTGCTGACCTGATCCATTTGAATGGAGCCTCATTGGCCATAGACAGAAATCAATATTTATATCTTTGTAAGGATGTTCTGCTTTTACCTGAATTGAAAACACTGTACATAGAAAATACTGGCTTACCACCTTTTTCCTGAAACAGAAATCACACTAATGAAATTGGGGGTGGGACTAGATGATCTCCAGGGGCCCCTTGCAAACACAACCATTCTGTGAAACCAAAATATTGAAAACCTTAAACTGTAACTAGAGTTCCACTATAGTACAAACAAAACCCACCTGAACCATACACAGCTAGATGGGTTTTTATTTATAATGCCACAACATAGATAGACACAAACCCCATAAACATAGCCAGTTCAGAATAAATATTATACGGACACCTTTGATGTATATTTATGGATCTAAGCTTGCTGGCTGCATTTGGCTTTGTTCAGAACAGCATTAGAAGAAACTGACTAAAAAGAAATATATATGTCCTGCAATTGCTACTTGAAAAACCTTGGATGAAAGATTTTCCTGGCCAAACACATACACCTATAGACAAGCTCACAGGACACATGCACACACATGCATCTAAATATAGTGCCATCAAAAGCCATTGAGAAAAATGTTAACATTTACCTCTGCCTTGACAAGACTGAAAACTTTTGATTTGATGATATCAGAAGGTAGATATCAGACCAGTGCAGTGTATTGAACAATTACAGCCAGCAGGTCCATACCAGGGGTGTGGTGATACCCTCACTCTCAGAGGACACAGGGCTGAGCACACTGGGGACCTCTCCATTGCTGCTTGACACGAAGGGACTACAGCTGCTGGATCATCCTCCCCTACAATTTCCCCTATTGGCTTCACATTCAGTGCATTGAAAACTGTGGACTTTGATTTATATTCTTATTTGAGGTTAACAGAAAGAATTGCTTCAATCTTGCTAGAAAGCATTTAAGAGTGTATATTCAACTGACTATACCAGCCCGTCAGGTCTTCCTTCTACTTTTACAAGGACATACCTTGCAGTTGCACCAAGGTTTTTGTTGAAATGGACTTTCATCAGAAATCAGGCATCAACCAGTCAGACATCAACAAGTGTGTTGTTTTAGGAGACACTTCCTTAACAAAAAGTCTTTTTAACATAAAGTGGTTACATGAACTGTGGTTAAACTTACTGTAGTTACTCTTTTTGAGCCAAATTTTCTCAACTTTAATGTAAAATTCTGAAATTAAAAGCAAAATTAACATTCTAGATCTTAAACTGTTTTAATGGTTGAAGCCCATCTTGTTCACAGGATAAAGTTTATTTTTCAATATTGCATTAATAAAGGTGGGTTTTTTCTAGATTAGAAAGTGTATGCTGGTGTCAGTAGCAGTAAGTTAAAAAGTTTAGGCATATCCCAATCACTAATTTCAAAAAGTCTCTGTTTTTATTTCTGTTCATGTGCATGCAAATACTTTACAGCAGACTGACATTTTTGATAGGGGCCATGACCAGAAGTTTTCTGAATAATGCTCCAAATTATGCTGCCAGCAGCAAATTTAATTGTTGTATGCATACGGCACATTAACATTTATTTGCACTTTGTTCCATTCTTGAGCTGTGCTGCAGATGCAATGGCAAAGCTGTCAGACTGTAGGAATTAAAATAAATGTCATGGGCAACAAACTTATGGCATGTCATACTAAGATATCTTCGGGGCAATATGCAATAAAGCTTAAAATCACTTAAAAGCTCACTCTGGATGCCTTTCAGCATGCATTGGTTTATGACAGCATGCAGAGGCATGAGAAAGAATTTTCCAATGCCATTTCTTCTTCCAGTAGATCATTATAGGCAGATGTTTTTCTATTTCACACTGAAATTCTTTAATTCATCTCGCCCATCTTTCTCCTCCTTTGGCAGCAACAGTTTCTGTGTTATCTGGTGAAGAGGGAGTTATCCAGTCATCTGAAGAGATGGAAGGAGGAATCATTTGTTCGGTCACCTGTTCTTGCTTAGGTATAGAGATGCCAGCTGCTCTAGGACTCTGCTGAAAATGGGCTGGCATTGATGTGCACTGCTTGTGTTGCTTGGTAGACAAGTATCTAGTTCAGAAAAGAGCAAGCCAGAGCAGTTATCTCTATGGCATGGAGCCAGTGTTGTTTCATTTGTTTTTTCATTTTTATTTTAACAAATAAAATGTATAGATAGCTATTTTCTCCTGTATAATGTAGAAGTAAAATTCCAGATCACTGAAAAAAAGGGATAAAATTGACTTCTGTTCCCAATGGTTTATCCTAAGCTTGTGTAATCTTAAAGGCTTTTCTCTGCACAAATAGTTCCAGCAGTTTCCTAGCTCCTGTCCCTGCTCAAGCCTGCTGACTGCATTTCAGACTTGACTATCTCAAGCATTTGCTTTCTGCCTGTGAACAACTTTTCCTGTCATGAGAATAGGAAAGGAAGTCTACTGTTAAATCATGTAGGGAATTGAATAAGTTTCAAACAAAACAAGGAGAAAGAGGAAAGACAATTCTAGAAGTAACTGGGATTGATTCTTGATCCTTTGTAGCAGGATTTGCAAAATTTCACTGTGCTTTATATGGTAACAAAGTGCACAGTGCATCTGGCTCTCAGTGATGACTGGTTTGTTTTGAGTGTGATTATGTGTGATCTTCTCTTGTTCTCTTGGATCACATGTTTTATACTGTGACTGAAAAAGAGCACGGCTCTTCTTCAGGGTGCAGCTGGAAGGAGCTCATCTTTCCCCTCACAGGATGTTGACACAGAAGAAAGAGTCAGATCCTCTCCCAAAGGCCCTGCTGTGCTCACCAACAAGACCAGGGTAGGTATAATAGGCTGGGGCTTTAGGAGAGTCCATAGAGATGCCTTGAGGGCTGAACTAGCTGATGGTGGAAAGGAAGCTCCTGAGGATGCCATTGGGTGCTATGGCAGTACAACAGAGGTATATGGAGTCAGATGCTGCTGCAGTACAAAGTTCACCAAGGCTGAGACTTAGTACATAATGAAAAAAAAAAAAATTTTCTGTAAAGATTAATTTTTTTCAAGGTTAAATTTTAATAGCTAAACAGAGAACATGAAGAGAGAGCATCAAGTGTACAAAGGTCAGGGTAAAGTATAGTTTGTGCTAAAGGATCCTTTTTTCTTCTCATCTAAAAATTGTAAAAGTTGGCCTTCCCTGATGCACTTTGCTGCTGACTGCTGCTCCTTGTACCTGTGACCATCAAATGCAATATGAATAACAGAGTATTGACAGTTGTAAAAGCCTTTAAAAAATGTTTTTCCAAGTGTCATAGTTTAACCCCAGTAATCAACTAAGTACCATGCAACCACTAGCTCAGTCCCTCACCAGCAGGATGAGGGAGAGGAATAGAAACATTAGAAAACTCATGGTTTGAGATAAAGAGAGTTTAATAGAGAAAGGAAAAGCTGTGTACACAAACAAAGCAAATCAAGGAATAGGACAAGAAGACATAGAGTTAAGCTGAGCCAGGGGAGGTTTAGGCTGGACATTAGGAAGAATTTCTTCACAGAAGGAATGACTGGGCATTGGAATGGGCTGCCCAGGGAGGTGGTGGAGTCACCATCCCTGAGGGTGTTCAAGGAAAGACTGGATGTGGCATGGTCTTGCTGACAGGGTGGTGTTGGGTCATAAGCTGGATTTGATGATCCCAAAGGTCTTTTCCAACCTAAAGATTGATTCTGTGATTCTTATTTGAGGCACACATAAACTGAAGACCTGTCTGCTGTTGGGTTTTATCTTCTCTTTTATTTAATTGAATTGCAAATAAACCTCATCTCTTCAAGGCGGGATCAGCTAACTTAAAAACAAAATATCTGGATATGATGACTGGAGACACTGAAAGTTTGCTGCTTTTATTTCAATGCTAGAGATGTTTTTTATTTATAAAGCTCATGAGACCACCAGGTATAGAAAAACAAAAAAACCCTTATTTACTGTTGTAAATAAAAATAATAACAGAGTCTGTTACAACCCTAAAAAAACCCCAAACCATTAGAACTGGGGTTGGAAAAATGGAATTTCATTAAATGTACAGTTTCTTTAGTTTCTCAGCCAGAGCAAAGGCATAACTGACAAACAGTTTCCCCACACCATCTGGGTTTTTTAATATAAGATCTCAGTACTTGTGACACTTGATTCTTTGATGCAACTGCTGTTTTTCAGTTCTCTAAAGAAATGTGTTATCTCTGCTCTTTATTTCAAAAATTGGTCACCCCAGTTAAGTTATCAGTAATACAGTAAGACAGAAAGTGCTGTATTCTTTGCATTTTTATGCTTAAAGTATGGTATAAAAGGCTGCACCTTCAGCATGCTTTGACAGATTTGTGCTACCACTGCAGTGGGTACAGCCCTTAGGGGCTGAGCGGAGCTCTCCAACCGAGTGAAGCTGGGAATGCAGGGCGACTGTATGGGATACTCTCCTGTGATGGTCTGCCTGCTGCTGGGCACTGGCAGCAGGCACAGGAGCATTAGGCAGGGAGCATTAGGCAGGAAGAGTGGGTGGGGGTCTGGAGTTTTATGGGAGTTTCTACACCAGCAGGTCTCAGAGGGCAAGAGAGGTCAGGCACTGGGCAGAGTGCTCGGACAGCAGGGATCTGCTCAGTGAGCAAATGTCTGTGCTCACCTTAGGAGCAAGCTCTGATAACAATGCTGAGTCCAAAAGTCAAGCCTAAAAGTCAAGGCCAGAAGCAGAGTGGTTTCACAATCCATACAAAAGCCCCCAAAATCTTCCAAAGGAACAGCCTCTGTGAAACAGAAGTGCAGGGAGATAGAGAGGAAACGAAGGGATAATCTTCCCTGTTATTATATGTGTGCTGTAGTGAAAACAGATGGCAATGAACAAATTTATGAGGATTAAAAGACAGCAATTAATCTTTCCTCAGACATGGATCAATGCTCCTTCCCTCAGCTCATCACAGGAGGGCAGGGGCTCATCGAGCTCAGTCCCTGTGTACCAGAAGGTGGTGCTGGCTGGTCACCCTGCCTTGCCATTCCTTATTGACAGGATTATTCCAGTGTAACTTGTTGCCCTGGGATGCAGGAATTCAGCACAGTATTTTTTCTCAAATCAGTGTAGAGCAGCTGTTACACAGAATTACTTGGATGGCATCCTAGTGACTGCAGAAACACAGTGGTACTTAAAAGTTGGAAATTATATTAAGCAGAATGTCCACCTTTGTATTAAGAGTGACAAAGAAAACCACATGTGTTTGCAGGCAGTCCTAAATAATTTCAGAGGAGTTGATGGTGCTGGAATTCAGCCGTTGGAAATGCAAATCCAGGATAGATAGATCCAGGATAAGCTGTGGACTCTCCTGCCTTTGCTCTGATGCAAGGAACAAGTCATTTCATGCTTCCTTGCCCATGCAAAACATGTGAACAAATTGCTTCTGAAACATAAGATATTGGACTGGTCATATGAATGTCAGAAGGCATTTATTTCCAATTAATGTATGGCAAAAATTTTATTTTCCTACCTTTAATATGAATCTGGAGATAGGGTCGTGATAATGAAAAGCAGAATTTGTCTTTGGCAGTAGTCAAACAGTAAAAGGGGTGACTTTTTTTAGTAGAAATCTTAAATTCAAAGCACGGATGTTATGCAGACCGTGTTTACACTGAACAGACTTCCCAAAGGAATTAAATATGTTCTTTCAAAAGTGGTAGAAGGTGGAAGAACTGAATTCTGACAGTAAGTGGAGAAAACCCTTGAGAGAACAGAGCACATCACTGGTCAGTAAACGGGATTTAAAAAAAATTTCTTGGAGTAACATATCCCTGTAGAACTGACACTAGTTTTCTGCAACCTCAGAACTGAAATTCTACTCACTACTGGCACAAAGCCCATTTTTGTTATTTATTAAAAAAATCATGAGATGATTTGGACAACAAGGAGTAGACTCTTTATGCAAGAAGTCCTCAGTAGAATAAAGAACAAAATACCCCAAGAAAAAAAGTCCCATCGAAATTCACAATGATGATTTTATTTAATTTGTGGAGAAGTATGCCATCCATAATCATACCTTTTTGTGCATGTGCTTTTTAATAAATTTTTGTTTGTGTATCTGAAACTTTCATTATTAGAAAACTAAGGAGGCCTGTGGTGTTTATCATCTTCTCTAGATTGCAGTTAAATTTTAATTATTGTGTATTTAATTTGATAAATTAATGGACTTATAATAAACAGTTATTTACTCCAGACAGCCAAACAAACAAAATCCCTGACATACCCCACTCATTCTTGACTCTACATATTGAAAATATAATTCAAATTTTGGGACCATTTTTCTAGAAAAATGTTATGTTTCCATTTTCTGGTTAATATGAACTTTGTGACCAACAAGCAAACATCAACTGCTAACGAAAACACATAAAAAGCTAACAAGATATGAAAAAAACACAGATTTTTAAGCTATAAGTGGATCAAGGAAAATCTGTTTTCATAAGCCGCACCCCTCCTTCCCCCAAAACCACAAGCCATATAGGTCCTTGTCAGTTTTCACTGGAACTGAAAATTCCCCTCCATGGAAAGGCAGTTTGTTAAGTTTTATTTTGCCAGTCCATGCATAGCATTGCTCAATCCAAGCCCAAACACAACAGTCTGAATAACTCTGGCCAGTTTCAGAAGTGTGCTGTACCAGTTTGCAGACAACATAGAGAACATCACGGATCTGTGCACTTCCTTCTGAAACACACCTACAATCTTCCAGTGAAACATCTCTCCTTGATTCACTTCTTCCGAAGAGCCAAACAAGCCCTGTTTCATCTCTCTGGCTCAGAAGTGCTGCACAAGCACAGAGTGCAGATGTTATCTCAGTCCCATTAAAAGTAATTGCAGAGAGTAATGCAGATAATTATTTCTGACTGACTGAGTTGTTGATCTTTTTGGTTCGAGGAAACAATATGAAGATCTTCTGCCCTCTTTCCATGTGTTGTCCCCTTTAATTGGCAGGCCAGCATTACAGATTGCAGTCTCCTCTCAGATGACATTCTGAATTTAAAGCATAGTCTTACATTGATTTGCTGCTAAGGTTAATTAACACTTCTTTTTGCTGAAACAGGAATGTGAAGGAAACAAGAAACTAGCATAAATGGAAATCTGCCAATTATACTCTGCGAACTTGACTTTAGATATTGCTTAGTGACAGTAATGAGAAAAACAAGTGTATCATTTCTATTTTGTAGAAAACATTCTTTCCACATTTCAAGTCAGTATGCATTTGTAAAGCGTAAATGCCATCCATTTTTTGTTTTTAAATAAGGTTTTTGGACAATGGTTTAATTGACTTACCTTTGAGTGACCCCTAATTCTTGACTATTTCCTCTTAAATATTTTCTTAAATGTTTCTGTCTTTTATGTTAATGTTTTGCCAAAATAGTTCCAGTGTAAGCCAGTTTCACTTTTCATTATTCTGCCTTAGTAGAAGTTCTAAACTTCCCTGAATGATTTCTCACCCTTTTAATGAAAATTATTTCTAAGTCATTGTTCAGTTCCTACAGTTCTAAGTTTCATCACAGGGAAAAAAAAACACCCTCAACTAAGTTCTGAAGATCCTCACTTGTATCACAGCACATAAAAAAGCTGGTTCCACTGAAAGTCAACCTCAGCCTCCTACCAGCTGGAGGATTAGTTCCTTCCAGCAGCTGCTTTTTGGAAAAAGAATCAATGCTTTTAAAGCTTTTCCTCGAATCCAGCCCACTCATGGAGATAGTGGTGGATTATAACATAACAGTTAAAATAGTTGTAACAGTGCAAGTCAAGAGGGATGGATTTAAGTTTAACCTTGAACTGAACCGAGGAGGGGAATTCACAAAAAGGACACTAAGGTCACCACTCCTTCTCCCCAGTACTCTTGTGCCACTTTACAGATGTTTGTCTGTTGTGATTTCCTCACTGTGAAAGGGCTTTATATAAATACAGATCCATTTTTTCCTTAAGAACTGAGCTGTTCTGCTTCTCTCAATCTATGTTTGTCCACTGGAACAGATGTCTCTCTTCTCTTTACCCACGGGAACTCTAACACTAGTGAAGCACAAGCTTTCTGAGTGGAAAGTCCAGGTGGTGTTAAGCAAGGGACGTGCTCCACAAACACTCCTTCAGGCACAGCCATAACTGAAAGTGAGAGCACTGGGAAAAGAGCAGCCTCATGGTAGCCCACATTGAACGATTCACTGTTTCTGTCAGATTGTGGGAACTTGATGTTAGTGTAAGTTCATTTGAAATGCAAGTGCACTTCAGAAATCCCAAGAGAGAAATGCATTGTGAGAAAATGGGAAAATACCAAGAAACTGGTCTATAGAAATCAACTTTCAGTGGGAGGAACTGAAGCCCAAAATCAACATGTTTGTAGCAGCTACAGAAACCCAAGATGTTTTCTTTAGTATCAGCCTTAGAGGAAGGCTGCTGGCAAGACTTTTCTGTGTAATTACCTCATCTTCATCACAGATAGACTTTTATTGGTAATATTCCAGAATGCCCCAGGGTACCCTTCTTCGGACAACCCAGATTGTAGGAAAAAAATAATAATTTCATTTAGGATGTAATGATCTCCCTGTCATAGAAAGTGGGGAATTATCTACTTATTGAATGCTTAAAGTGACGATATTTTTTCTTTCCTTTTTCTTTCTTTTTTTTTTTTTTTCTTTTTGTATTTAACTAGACAAATGTACTGCATCAAAATGGGATCTACGGGAGCAGAGTATGATAGGTTAATTGGACCATTATTGTAGGATGGTACAATGCAATTATCACTTCTGATATAACTTGGAAGTGTAGGTTCATAGTATATTACAAACTATTGTAAAATCCCATGAGTGGTATGAAATTAACCATATTCAACATTGTAATTAGGAAAAAAAACCTTAGTAGCAGTAATGTTGGCATACCTCCACTTAAAAATACCAAAACTATTCTTCTTAAATTTAGTGTTCTGCAAATTAAAAGTGAGTACATTCAAAGTGGTTCTGCCTCTTTGGGATTATATTGTAATTCTGCAAAAGGTACAATATTAATGGTAGAATACTTTGAAAAGTTACCCCTAGAATGCACATCAAATTAGAAAGCTGAAAACTCTGTAATAACCTTTTTTTTTTTTTGTGAGACAAAGGAAGCATATATCAGATTATGTAAATCTGTATGCTTTGGGAATATCATCAAAGATTTGAAGGGGAGGAAGTCCAATTCCTGTACTAAGGAACAGAGAGAAAGTTCTCCCCTTTCATCATTCCTAACTGATATTTATCTTGTCTATATCCAATCTAATGATGAAGATTTCAAGGCATTTGGCATTCTGTAACAGTGTTTACCTCCAGATCTTAAGAACAAAGGTTAGTGCAGTCCTGAGCACTGTCTAGGACAAACATGTTGCTGGACTGACTTGTTGCTGGACAAACTTGTTGCTGTTTTATGCTGAGTCCCAAAAGTGCCTCAAAATTGCAGGGAAGGCAATGGTGGGTGACTTTTGCTTTCATACTGAAAATCAGATCACTCTGTTCCTCAAGGTGAGAAGTAAGATAGCAAGTTTCAATTCCTAACCCTACTAATCTATAACACTAATCTAGCTGTTATACAATTAGAAACAATTCTCATATATTTCATGCTCTCTGTGAAAACTTCAGAATTCCCATTACTAAATATTTACTTTCTGTGGCGTTCTTAAAATTTACATTACAGAGGCTATTGAAAAGGCATGGGAAGGCTTTGAGGAAGTCTTTTGGTTGCTGGATGGTGGCTATCCATATTATTATGCTCTGAGGTTCCAGGCTCCAATTTAATTGACCATTTAGTTTGGTGAAACTAATTTTTAAAGATTTTGCATTCTGGAGGAATGTTATGCAGCTAAAATTAAACCTGCGTTATCTCTTACAGCTTTAGAGACATTTAACACTTTGAATAGGGGAAATCAAGAGGTGTTCTTAGAGTGCTTTCTGTCTGGTGCTTGTAGGGCTGAGCAGTGTTTGAAAGCCAGCAGAATCTCTCTCTTCTCAGCTATTCCTGTTAATCAAGCAATAGATGCTTCTGAGCAGTTCACTGATTGCAGGAACTGCTTCTTGCAGCTCTGGTCTTCAAACCTGTTTCTTTCAAGATACGAACATTGCAAGAAGCATTCAGAAAAATAATTTTCCAGAAGTACACTGATTTCAAACACTGCTTCCACACATCATTGGATTCAAACTACCCTCTTGGCAGGACTTTGGTAAATTTTCTATCTCCATCTGCAGTAGTGTCCACTGCTGTTGCTCTGGACAAGGGAATCTGAAGATGCATTTACTCTTGTGCATGTATTGTGAAAGAAAACTGCCCTTTTCGTGGGAATGCCAGTACATAAGGATCCACAAAGTTTTGAGTTATTGAGATTCCAGGATGAAAGATGGAGGAGATAGAAGATTAATTATAGAAAAGACAACACAAATCATGATGGATACTTTCCTCTTCAAGCAATGAGAAAAAAATAGGACCCGAGAAGCCTGACCAAATAGGGCAGTTGCAATATAAACTGGCATTGTTTGAGCTAGTGAATAGGACCAGATGACCTTCAGAGATTTCTTACAAAGTAAATTACTCTTGGACTTCATAGGTGTATTTTTGTAACACAAAAAACATAGAAAAGTGCACTGCACAAGGTTTCAGGAGGCCATGTACTTCCTCCTTGCCCAGT
The DNA here is from genome assembly GCA_013396875.1 of Vireo altiloquus. Lineage (NCBI taxonomy): Eukaryota > Metazoa > Chordata > Aves > Passeriformes > Vireonidae > Vireo > Vireo altiloquus. Next base: position 162,936 of record VZRF01000391.1, on the reverse strand, counting down.
TCAATGTCACCTGTTGTCAGATGTTCCTCTTTCTCAGGACTGAAGTACTGGGAATTTTCTCTGTGCATAGACATTTATTTTCACAGCCTCCCAGAAATCTGGTCCAGCATCCAAAAATTCTTACTGTTTGGAACTTTTCCTTGACATCAAATCTAAATCTCTCCTGATGTAATTTAAGCTGATTATATTTGCCCTAAACTCAGTGCTGGCAAAGAAGAGTTCATTAATCATTTGTTTTGCAGCTACCTTTTCTCCAGCTGAAGCCAGCTGTACATCACCTTGGGGTCATTTTCCCCAGACTAGGCAACCCAGATTTTTTCAGTCCATTGGGCATGTAGACATCTGAGCATTCTTGTTACTCCCCTTGAACCTTCTCTAATGAGTCCATGGATCTCAGAAAAACAAACCCCCAAGTTGGACCTAACTCTACAGGTGAGACCTTCCCAGTGCTGAGTAGAACTGAGATTATTTGAAATGTTTTCGCAATGAGCCTCCACAAAAAGTACAATTTTGCAATTTTAAAATCAGCATAATATCACTGTCTCAGCTTCAGCTGTAAGGATTTTAAAGCATCATCCTCAGTATAAATGTTTTTCAATTATCACATTGCTATTATTATGTCTTTTGGTGAGATACAGCTCACTACAACAAGGAAAAAAAATTGTAGGAGAACACTCAGAAGTGATGTATTTCACAGGAAAATGTGAATATGGACTTTCCTAAATGCCCCCTGTGCTAGAGAAATAGATGAGCTCTTCTGAAAGGAAGCAATGAATGCTTACAGACAAATAATAATATCTTAGCATGTATTTTCAGCTAGTTATTGCAAATACTTTGTGTTGCTTTGTCATCTGCTATCAGAGAGAACAGCAGGCTGCATTAAATTTCCTACTTGTTGCAAAGGAGTTAAAAAACCCAAAGCAACAATTCCTGTACTTGGTTGGATTTCCTTATAAGATACAGTACTTTTTACATTGTAATTTTCATCCTGTGTTCTCTGCAACAAAATAGAATTGTTAACAGTCATATTCTGAGGGACATCTAGAAATAATGAGGTGGCCTTGGAATGCTGCCTTCCCTACCAACAAAACACTTAAATGAATGCTTCTAGGAATGCCTCAGGAGTACTATGCACAGGATGGATAACTTCAGATTACGTAAAATAATGATGCCTTATAGAAACCTTTTTAGTTCTTTCTTTCTCAAACAACAGTAAAAAAACAGTGAGATCTCAACCTTCAAATCTGTTAGTAGTCATTGGATGCTTTCCTGCATGAGGAAAGCTGAGACCAGGGAGAATTGCGAGGCCAGTCCGCAAAAGATCTACGGCAGAATGGGGCAGATCCAATGAATCCTGGTCAGAAAGATGCAGAGCTATTGCTCATTTAAAGAACTGAAGGACAAAATGTGACTATTAAGCTAAATGAGATATGCCATGCAATATTAGGTTCAGGTACTTACTGTTTTGAAGGTATACAGATGAAAGAAGCTCGTGTTAAGGAGAGCAGGAAAGCCATCAAATGTCAGGAGGGCTGGCACTGTGCACCTCCCACTAAACTCAAGGCAAAAGCAAAGCTTCCCATTCATCTCATAAGTTGTCTATAACAGAGATCCTCAGAGTCCTTTAATAAATTAATGCCAACTTTCATGACTTTTCATGGATTACTGGGCATTCTTTATATCAAACTTTTATGTAAAAACATCGTTTTTGACAATTTCACGGACACCAGTTGTGGAGTCATTAATACAAAGAGACGTAGATCACAAAGCTCTTGCTGTCTCCTGTGGGTACAAAAGGCAAAATCGAATTTAAGTCTGAAGAGATGTGTCACAATGTTGGCATTCTCACATACTTATACCAGCAATATGGATAACTTCCAGGGCTTACCATCAAATAAGGAAATGCTTAGCACTTACAGCTACAGTTCAGTTTATATTAGGGAGGTTTATTTTCTTTGTACACAGAAATAACTTTACTGATCATTTCAATCTGTTTGATCCAAAATCTGGTGCAGACTACTCTTTTTTTCCCTGCTATTTTTGCCTGTTGATTCTTGGCTGTTCCAATTCTTTCACACAATCAGCTGTAGTAATTTGGTTTTCCTTCAATATTAAGCATCCAGTCACTAAAACACTACAAAGTCCAGATAAAAGGAAGACTATAGGCTATCTGATTCCAAGATAAACATGTGAGCAGAGCGCTACTGTGGTTGCTACTGGGAAAAGGACTGCAGCTGGGGAGGCAGGAGAGAAAAGACAGGGCAAGAGAGAGCCCAGGATGCAAGAGGTGAAGCTGCTCACAGGAAGACCTTGGACAGGCCACAGACTGGTCTGCAGGCAGGGAATGGTCCTAAACTCCTCAGCAAGCCAGTCATTTTCTCCTTCGTGATTTCACTGCTTTATTCCACTTACTGACCAAAACAGCATTGGGCGTCAAAGTTAGTGTTTTGAAAAGAAAATGTGGCAAAGTCATAAGATGAATAACTATGTTGATACATTTAGTAGAATGCATGCAACACAAGAAAAATAAAAAAGCAAGACATCTGTTCTAATTTTAAAAACAGTTCATTATTTGAGAAATTAAAACTTTAATACATAAGTACCATACTAATTTTTAAAGTACTATGCGCATTCAATGGGTGCATGCTTTTAAGCATCAGATTAGACATTTTATTTGTTCATGGAGTGGAAATTTTATTAACATCTCCCATTAAACATTATCTATAGCTACTAATTTATCTATTTCTTGTAAGATGGTTATGGTAACTTTTTCTTTCTGCATCTGTGTTTCCTACAACATTTTAATGAAAAACAGGTGTAAAGGACATCAGGATAACTTCATTCTTCTAGAGGTACCTCTTCTAGAGGTATGATGTTCCATCCATCAAAAAATACTTTGATGGATGAAACGTGATAAACAACTATCAGTGATTATAAGTCCCTCCCCTATTTCAAAGTACTGCAAGTGTCACTGAAATGTCGTACTGGACATAGGAGATTTGGATTTTTCAGCATTCCCAGGTAGCTGTCCTGAAACAAGATTTCTGTTGGAAAAGTGTGGCACTGATGACCCAGAAACACTGCTCTGTAATCTGATTGTGTTCATCAGATTTAGCAATGACATAATCTGGATAATACTTCCAGATCTTTACCCAGATCCATAGAGGATCCCACACATAAATTATACTCCCTTTTTTATCCAAATAGGATTGCTCCTTTCTAGCTTGAACTCCAGCTTCCTTTCAAGCTATTCATATTGCAGAGTAAGTCTAGATTTGTCTTCATGGGGAGTGATCCCAAAAAGTGTCTTGTAGCTCTGTGTTGGGAAATGGGGCATTTCTTATTACAGATATTTGTCACCTGTTTAGACCATGAAGTGACACAGGATTTCAGCAATGTCCTGAATTCTGTAATGAAGCAGGAAAACTTTGATGAAGTTCATGGCAACACAGGAATTGGGTGATCTTTCCCGTGAAGATTATTTGAGGGAGGAGTGCTTTTTGTGGGACTGAAACAGTGTCTGGCATATGAATAAGTGGGAAGTTACTTTGAGGACTTGTGTCAAAAAAATGAAAGCAAATAAATAATGTGGAAGGACTATGTGATGGGTTGAGACATCAGGAGTAACANCCGTGAAGATTATTTGAGGGAGGACTACACTGCTATGTGAATTTGTTGTGAAGGGTTGAGACATCAGGAGTAACGTTTCATCACAAGAAAGGAAATTACACAAAATTCAAAAGCAATTACAAAAAAAATTCCTCAAAGGCCTGAATTCCCCCTTTCCTTTCTTCACATATGTGAGTTTTAATTGAAGTCAGAACAGACACTTGTTTTGACTGCATTAGGAAGTAAGTCAAGTCTCAAATATTCACAATTCCTCTTGATACTGATATGAGTTCTGTTTGAAGACAGGTAGAAATCAGTGGTGCAGGTCAGGGAAGAGAATTTAGATTTCAAAAATCCATAACTAAGTAAATGTGAAATGTATTCCTATCAGTGGTTCTGGGAAAAAAGAAGAAAAAAGAAAATAGCAACAATGATACAGGCCAACATTAATGAGCTAGATAAGGAATATGTTAGTGAATTTAACTGTGTAAATCTTGTTTATTGAGGGTAGTTTTCTTTTCCAGCCAAAATTAGGTAGCAATGTAACGGAAAGATGTGGTCAGAGTATACACCAAATAAATCTTTTTAAGTCTCTGCACTGCTTATAGACAAATAACACTATCAATGATACCCAACAAACATTCAAATAATCAAAACAGGTTGAATAAATATCTTCAGTAGTTCTCTAAAGGAATCAGTTAGGTCCACTATATAAATTAATCTAAATTTTTAAAAGTTTGCAAGCAACTTACCTGCTTACTTACCTGCTTACTTGGTACAGTATATCACACTTCATTTTGGCCTGAAGCACATTTTATTATCCTTCTGGGTTAAGCACAAGAGGGAAGAGGATTAATTAATTATACACTGATTACAATTTTTCTTAAGTTTGTGATATGTTTCAGTTGCTTTGTGTTATCCCAACTGATAGCAGAGGATACCTCCCACATTAAAAGATTCCAGATAATCATACTGCCCAAAGGAAGATCTTGCCATGCTAGCAAATTTTTCTTAAAAAATGAAGGAATAGAAAGTAAACTGAAAAATGAGCTTTTAATTCAAAGACATGAGGTTAATTGAAAGACACCAATTGTTTCTCAATACCTACTGCGAATTTCCAGTTCCACAGCTCCGAAACAGTAGCTGTCAGAGGAACACAGGCACCTTGGATTGAGCTTTCTGTATCTTGGAGTGCACGAGGATTCGTGAGACACAGCTGAAATTCACTGTTTGCAATGGCTTAGTTGGGAGAGCTAAGGCAAGCTGATGTTATCTGAAGGTGTTTTAGCAGTCTGCCTTCAGATACCCAGAAGTTTCACATGCAAGTGAATTGCAATTCTGATCTTAAATACTGGGAAAATTGACACATTCATTGTCTTCTGCTCCAAGATTTCTTTAAGGACATGCTGTAGAATAGCTACACATTTGCTGTGATGGTGGCATTTCCCCTGCATTTATAGCATAAATACTCTTTTTCTTGAACCCTCTCCTTAAAAAGTTTTGGTTGGCATCCAAGAGAGCAGAGTTAGAAGTGCTGACAAATTGTTGAAACATCAGATCTGGCAGCCAGGTGCAAGAGCTGCCTTGGCTTGCACCAGCAGAGAGAGGCTAGAGGATGTAAGAGTTGCACTTTTTCCTGGGTGATAACTTGCTGTTTTCTGAGTCTCAGCGAAAGCTTCATAGGCTTCAAAGGCTTTTCTGCATCCTGTTTTGCCAGATCTAATTTGGAGGACATTCTACACTGTACTGGATCTTTTGTTCATGTTATGGGGAGGCTTTTCCTTAAATAAACAAACAAACAAACATCCAGGCTTGGTAATTTTTTTAAAGGTACCTTCTTCTCAGTGTCATTAACAAAACCATAATCTGCAGGGTTTGGTTGGTATCATTCTAAAGGTATTTTCCTATGGTTTTAAAGTACTATAGAGTTCAAATGACTGAGTAATGTACTATAGAGTAATGTGACAGCATTAGACAGAAGATTACATGTTTTAACTTAGAAGGCCTCAAGTTTAAGAGAAAGGACAAAGATTGAGGGTGCTGGAAGTCCAGAGTCCCTATGTCTCTAACTGGATCATGGAAACAGTCTAAGTGTATCACCAAGGCTCTGTAACTACGCTTTGGCTGTTGAATACTCCTGGATCTGTATTTGCCTTAACAATTATGAAGGCTGTCTTTCTGTACTGGTGTCAACCTTTAGCTTGCTAACAGGATTAATTCCACAACAACATAACTTTAACTAGCAGGTGGTTAATATCTTTCTTTCAAAACATCAGTGCTGTTCTTGTCTTTTTTTAATATAGAGATCAACAGCTGCAAGACGATCTTAGTATTTGTACATGATGTTGTTAGGAAGGCTTTGGGTTTGTTATTTTTATTTTCTTTTTGTCTTCTGTTGTATACTAATGATTATTGAAGCAGCAAAACCTCATCACTCCAGTTTTGAAAAATGTATATTCCTTTATGAATAGCAGATTCTGAGAGATATTGTTAAGGTACACCATCACCCAGATGATTTTAGAAGAGCCAGTATCTATCTAGCTATAACTGCAGAGATGACTGAAACCTTGGCATAAGCAGCTTTTTCTGAAGCTTTTATTGCTTTAAAAAGCAGGCTTCTTTTGTTTGTTTGTTTGTTTTAGGTTGGGGTTTTTTTTCTTGGGGGGGGGTTGTTTGTGAGATCTTTGAAATAAACCTGTTTAACAAGCTGAATACTTACGATGTCTGAAAGCTCCAATGAAACTCCAATTGACTTTAATTTGGCTCATACTTTGGCAGGAAAGGAGAAAAGCCTGGGAGAATGACCTTTACTTACTCCCTAGAGTGTAAACAATTGAGAGAGAGATATGAACGGATCCACATCCTCTGTCAGAGACTTTCTCTCCTCAGTGCAATGAATCCATAACTGTGTAATGAATCCGTAACTCACATTGGTGTCAATAGTAATTATGTACATGGACTGGGAAGGAATGAAATTTTAAATTGGTAACTCTTCATAAAATCTTATTACAACAGTTCCATAGGCCACTGTTCAATGCAGTGAGTTAATAAGCATTAGTCAAATTCCTGTCAGGGCAGTAGGATTAATATAGGTAAAATGTTTAATAGAAACTTATTTTATAATTACTTCCCAAAGATAAAAGAGCTTAGCTAATATATAAGTTTTGTAAAAAAAAAAATCTTTATTGTAGCTCTCTGTAACTTAATACTGGTTTTGTAAGTGAATACCATCAGATGTGAGAAGATCATTTAAATCATTGGAATAATAAAAAATTCATATAAAAAGCAAGGTGAGAGAATACAGACCTGCATATTTAAGCATTTCAGGAAATGTATGGGCAATCTTCATTTTACCCCATAATGAACAATGCATTATGTTATAACCTTTAATTATATGATTGTATATCACTTCTTGAATAAAACAATTTTCTTCACTGTGTTTTAAATACTGGTTTATGCNTATATATAAATAATATATAAAATGACATAACATGCTAATGTTGCTCAACACAGTTACAAATAAATCACCTCTTTCTGGAACGCTGTTCCTCTTTGGATCTCAGACAGCCTTACAAGGCACTGAGACACACCTCAGCAGAATTTTAATTCTCTAGGTCCCAAGAACCTGACCCCTCCACATCATGCATCATTGGCATAAGAAAAACACATGTTCTAAAGTTAAGAAACAATTATAGCTCTAATATTGCTAATGCCTTAGAGGATACCTTGCAGATATCTTTATTCATAGAGAAAACCGATTATGAATATGCATACCAAAAACATTGCAGCCTGTGAGGCTGGAGTCAGTATATTGCTGGGTCTTTTCTACTCCTGCCCACAGGAATACCCAAATTCTGCCTGCTACCAGGCAGCTGCAGAGCCAGCCGTGAGTCACTGGAATGCAGAACCTGAGCTCCTTCCCTCTCCACGCTGCACCGCAGAAGCCAAAGAGATTGTCAGCTGAGGTAGAAATTACACTTTCCTTCCTAGTAAGTACAACCATGGAAAAGATATGGGCAAATAATTTATGCACCCACACATTCACACGTTTGCTCTTGATACTCCTCTCTAGTAAACACTAAGGAGAAAAGTAAATATAAGACACTTCTGTGGCTTGGAAAATCACAAAATGAAGATTTCAGTGCACACTTCAGTGTTTTGTGGTGCTGACACCTCATTGCATTCTCCATGCTACAGTAGTTCTTATGCCAAAGGTAAGGGTCCCAAATATCACCTGAGATGAAGTATTTTCCTCTTTCTATTATGTTGGGTTTTTACATGTGTTAGCAGTACTGAAAATGAGTATGTATCTGCATTTTGGAGTTGCTAGAGACTAGCTAATCCTGACAAGGTAGAACCAGCATAAGTAGACATATAATTATCTAAAACATCTATGTTTTCTATCATGATTTTTTCATCATGCTCTTCAGCAGGCATATAAAATTAAAAGGTCGATTTTAAGAAACTCTTGTAATCCATTTATAAATAAATTAAGCTTTACAGATTTTCTTCAATCTGCATACATGATTATACCACTCAAGATCACAGCATCCTTATGGCTAGATCAGATACCATATTGTAAAATCTATTTTAAAATGTTATTTTGAGTAGGCTTGATAAGCCTAATAGGGTAAAAAATTGTTTTGTTGCAAGCCAGGAAGAATGCATACTTGATTAAATATCAAAGACCAAAATTTACAAAATAATACCATGAGAACAGAAGCAAATTTAGCTTACAAGCATTAAGGGAAGACATAATTAAACTGATTACTATGTGCAGCATTAGTCATTGTTACTATACAATTCTACTGTCCGCTGAAGTATCTAATCTACAGTATAAGTAAGACATTTTATTCATCAGGTTAATATATAACAGCTGGAAAAAATAATTCCTGCAAATGAAATCGAGAAGTGTGCTGGAATTTTAATGTAATTATACATGCATATAGGAAGCAAGTGTTCATGAGATAAATCATCTCACCATAACAGAGCTCTTTGTTAGTCATCCTATCAGACATACATTAGATAAAACTCTTGTATAGTTTTTTCTTGCTGCTGTTTCTGTCAGAACTTAAAAAAATTGAAATACTAAAGATGAATGAATGTTGGTCAGACATTTAATTTTTGCTACTAAATTCTAAGAAATGGATGGCATGTTGATTTTCTGTGAAAATAGTATCTCTCATAGCTGTAGTTAGTTCAGAGAAAGTAAACAAAGGAGGTGGGTAATAGCATATATTTACAATAAATTTGTTGAATACAGGTTTGTATACAGTAAAAATAAACATAACTTAGTTCAAATAATTGATTTTCCTATTGAGTGGCCCCACTTAGTGATTTCCATTTGCATGTGATGTGTTTTGTAAAAATTGTGACTGATGTTTCCATTCAAGTGAGATCAAAACAAGAGTCTGGTTTCCTGTAGCAATGATAACCCAAGGGTGGTGATCCAAACCCCAGACTCATTCAAAGGAACATGAACTTATCTCGCAACTCATTCACCTATATTTTGGGTGTAAATGTGCTGAAGCAAAGAAGGTTATTTGTTGTTTTCCCTGTCCCTGAACCCTACACAAAGGCGGGCAATGGACAGCACCCTGTCAACTCATGCCACCTTCTTTGCCTCCTGGCTTTCATGAACTGAAGTAGCACAGGGCAGAGAGGGAGAAATGTACTGCTGAAATGGGCCAGGAATCACTTCTGGCTACTGAGATCCCTCCCTCTAAGCCAACCAGTATTTCCAAGTAAGGAGGTTCTGGTTTCACAGGAGAAGATTTTAGAAAACCAAGACACCAGTTTAATGTTTAGGACAGATTTTCTCATCATGACTAGATTGCCTTGGGTGAAAGGGTCCTCTTTGGATACTTGAAATACAATATATGGCACATGTTGTCTAAAGGAATTTAAGTCACAAATGACAAAAAGTGCTAGGAATTATTCAGATTCATATCTAAATTGCCAGGAGGAAATATGAAAGGGGAAATAAGACAATTTTGTGCTGCTTCCAACTACTGTCTTTTCTTCTGTTTGAGTATCTGGCAGCCCCTCCCAATATGAATCACGTATTGGGGCTGAAAGTCAAGAACTGAATGAGTTGCTCATTTTAACCTTCCCGCCTTCTCCTACTGTCAGACTGAAACATAAATAACTTATTCACATTATCTCCTTACTTCCATGTTAGCAAATTCCAAATGCAAGATATTTTTACTTTATTTGTATGAAATCTCCCCTGTTCTGTAACGGTACAACTGGTACCACATGAGGAGTAAATTGTTACAAATCATGCAAACCAAGACTCTAATAATGCCAAAACTCAATAGCTGGGCCTACTTGAGCCAGCTGGTAAAGTTGAAGTAGTTCCCTACATAATGTAATAATTTTACTTCTGTAAAATTACCTGGTCTTTAATGAAGAAGACAACAAATTTTCAAATGAGATTTCAAATGAGTTCATTCTTTGTTTCTTACATTCACAGTGTAAAAATATTACACCAGGAATTGATATTATAAGGTGCTTTATAATACAAAGAGAAATACATGCATATATCACAAATTATTATTTATATATATTATTTATAATATATACTCAACATTTCAGAAAAGAAAATTCAGGTATAGGAAGTAAACTTGATACAAGCAATATATTTAAAATACTTAATTCCATTAAAAATAAATTTATTATGCTTGCTTTCCAGCTCTGATTGTTATTATTTAATAAGGAAAAACTGCACAATATAGAACAACAAGGAATTTCTGAGGGAGGTTTTTTTAAATTTAGAGATAATAATTTTTTTTGGCAAGTAATTACCAAAAAAAAAAAAAAGGAAGGATTTGAAAATATTTTGAATATATACAAAATGAAACTTGACAAATGCTTTGTTATATCCATTAATGCCAGGTATAAAAATATTTTTAATAAAACATTTGTTTTCATATCGTACAGATGAACATCTAGCTATTGCCTCGTCCTAACAAAACTAAGGCTATCACTGTCATTCACTGAAGGACACTTCTTATTAAAAGAGTTCTCAAAATTAAAAAGAAACAGGATTTAATTATAATGTTTAATCCTTTACACAGTTTGTTATGGTTCATATACAGTTATGTATGGTTCAAAATCCAGGCCAGTTGGTTTCTTATCCTTAGCTCAACATGCAGTCACATTAGATTACCATCAGGTTTTTGTTTTGGCTTTTGTTGCCTTCACTATAATTGGGCATTTTATATAGACTGTACTCTTGATTCATTTATATTTGGCACTATATTGAAATACACTTGTCATTGTTAACCAACATCCAACAATTATGATAATTTGACATACCATTTTGAAAGTTATATTGAATTTTCTCTTCTTATAGACACTAATTGCATATTTGAAGTGATGGATCTTGTTCTCTCAGAAGCATGCTTCTGGATCCCTTATTTATCATAATTTGAGAAAGAGGTATGACCTTATTTCTTCCATTTCTTAGATTTTCAGAAATGCATAAACAGTGCAAACAAACATAAATCATGTTCCATCAACTAACTGTTACAAAACCATTTACATGGAAACAGAGTAATTCTGTCCTATTTTCTGCCCAGTAGTTAGTGCTTAAGAAACTCAGGTGGAATAGAGAAATTGGACTGAATTAGTCCATACTTGAAATAATATGCCATATTTGGCACAATTATTAAGCTTCTGTATATGCCTGGGAAACCACAGGGATGTGTTTTTTAGCCTTTTCACCTGAAAACATTTCCATCTTGTCTTCATGCATATCCCTGTGCCATTTTACAAGCCTCCCCTCCAATCCCAGGCGGGAGTCTTTGACTCCTATTCATTTGCAACACTTCTGTTGTCAGAAATGTGTTGTGGGAGATAACAAATGAGTGACACTGAAAAGAAATCACATCTGTGCAATTGAACATACACAGCTCATCCAGGAACTGCTGCACATCAGTGGCACTACTGCTCACAGCTCCGGCTCTGGCACAGGAGGGGAACGCCCGAAAGTGCTGTGTACATCCAGGCACTGTGCTCCCAAATGTCCCCCCTGCTCTGCAGAGTTGCGAATTGCCCCTCACCATCGGGTGCACATTTAATAAACACTATTTAATTGTGAATGAATGACAGCCTGGAGGCTTACAGTACTCAAAACAACTATGAAGAACTTTTTCTTTTTTTTATGAGAGGAGGATGAGGAGAAACTGTGTTGTAAGAATAGCTGAAAGTAAGAACTTTTTCATGCATGTGTTTATTCATGAAAAAGTGGTGATGGACTGAAATGTGATTCCCCTTCCCTCCAGTATAGATGGGAGCTTGACCTGGAACTCTTTGACCAGAGAAAACGTTTGCTTTGAGCCCTCAGAATTTCAAGCAGAGAACTACCTGAATGACTGTTGCTGTTACTTCAATAAGCATCAGTAATACACTATTTTCAACCCTTAATAATTAAGTTTTGCTTGGCACTTCCATGTAACAACCATGCTGCTTAATATCTCACTGAAAACTAGACATTTGGAAGTGTACAGAATGACGGAGCAGATACTTAAAATTTTCATCATGACATCTCTCAGCATGTTTTTAAAAAGCCCACATCAATTGAGGGAAGTATGCTTTGAAGAACTTCCTGCAATTTTTATTTAGCTTAGAGATATAGTTATTTAGCATTTCAAATAGCCATGACGTTCAGAAAATGGCCAGTGGCAGCTAAATCTTGGAAAGCAGACTTTTAAGCAGGTTTTCTCTAGTCAGAAAACCTAAGGAAATGTTCAGTTACTTGCAGTTACCAAAAAGGCTAATGAACATTTATAGGTCTTTAAAAGCATGTCATGTCACAAAATCCATATTAACAGACTCATTGGAAAGACATCTCCTGTATTCAGTGACTTCAGCATTAGGAACTCTGCAAGCAGTTCTGAGATTCCCCACACATTTAAGCAGGTGGCAGTGTAGGTTAAAGAGACAGATTTTTCCTGCAGCTGATAGAAATCATGCTTACCAATTTTCCCATTTATCTCAACCTAAGGAAAAATATACAGCACTATTATTGGGTTCCTATATAGATGGGAACAAGCAGGAACTTTAAAACACACTTCTTTGTTGACTCAACAGTATTCCATTATTTCCAGATACAGCTTTGTGAGCTTTATTTCTCAGAATGAGACACTGCAGTAGGAGATATAATTCAACCTCTCTTCTTTAATATGACAGTAGGAAGACCTATCTTTTGAAGGGGTTAGGTGATGTTACAGTGCAGTGATTCAGCATCAGCGCTCAGTGTCTAAATGATAAACATTGATAGATTTAATAAAATCAAATTCAGTGGCCTTTCTTCTACTGGACCTTAATTTATGCCACCAACGCAGAGTCAGCAGTTAAGGCAAAAAGCAATTTAGCTTACATTTGCAACTTTGGGTTGCTCTTTCAGTTATTTCAATCTTTTGTGCATAAAATGTTGCATTATCTAGCATTTGTGCCTAAAAATCACTAATAAGGTTGATTTTAACATCTTTGTCAGCGACATGGATGGTGTGATGGAGTGCACTCTCAACAAGTCTAATGATGACACTCAGCTGTGTGGTGTGATTGACACACTGGAGGGATGGGATGCTGTCCAGAAGGTTTTTGAGAGGCTTGAAAGGTGGGCCACATGAACCTTGTGAAGTCCAAGAAGAGCAAGAACAAGTTCCTGCACGAGATCAGGGCCATCCCAAGCACAAGTACTGGCTCAGCAGAGGATGGATTGAGAACAACCCTGAGGAAAAGGAGTTTACAGTGTTGGTGGGCAAGAAGCTGGACATGAGCTGGCAATGAGTGCTTGCAGCCCAGAAATTCCAACGCATCCTGTCCTGCACCAAAAGCAGCATGACCAGCAGATCGAGGGAGGTGATGCTCCCTCTCTGCTCTCACTCCATCCTGGAGTGCTGTGTCCATGTTCAGGGGGTCATCCTGAACAAGAAGGACATTGACCTCTTGGGGCAAGTCCAGAGGAAGCCATAAAGATGATTGGAGAGATGGAGCACCTCTCCTATGAGAAAGCTGGAGTTGTGCAGCCAGGAGAAGGCTCCAGGAAGATCATACAGCACCTTCCAGTACCTAAAGGGAGCTTACAAGAGAGCTGGAGAGGGGCATTTTACAAGGACATGTAGTGATAGACCTTAAACTGAAAGAGGCCAAGTTTAGATTAGATATTAGGAAGAAATTCTTTATTGTGAAGGTGGTGAGGTACTGCAAAATATTGCCCAGAGAGAGGTTCTGGACACTACATCCCTGGATGCCATCCAGGTCAGGTTGGGTGGAGCTTTGAGCAACCTGGTCTAGTGGAAGGTGTCCATGCCCATGGTGGGGGTTTTGGAACTAGATAATCTCTAAGGTCCCTTCCAACCACAACCATTCTATGATTTTCTATATTTTTTTTATTTAATATATTTTATTTGATTTCTACTTTTTTTCCAGATACATCCTACCTTATTAAACTAAAATAAAAAACCAAAATGCAACAATTGAGTTTCATTTAATGAACAGTATGTGCCTTTGATCCCTTGCTAATGTGTGAACATAACAACTCTGTCTCAGAAGCACTTTTTTAAGATGACTAGACACATGGTAACAGTATCTGCCATGAAGCAGTAAGTTTTTTACTCGGAGATAGGAGAAATGTGTGTGTGTGTGCAAATACTTTTGTGGAAGTGAAGCAGTGTTCAGGTGGACTGGTTCTGAGGCAGGAGAACACAGCTGGACTTCAAAAATACAGATGAACCTAAAACTGAAGAAAGAACAATAGTTCATTTGTTTTGTGAGTGTGGGATGGGTAAAAATCCCAACTTCTTTGCAGGAATTGATTTCCACATTGTTGAAACAGATTTGATTCTGATTTTCACAACATTTAAGTTTTTTCATCAGGAATAAACTGAACTGGTGGGGAAGCATCCAGCTTCTTCTCAGGGTGAAGCAGAGCACACAGAATCAGACACTAACTAATGGCGGTAGAGAGGACAAAGTGTGGTAATAGCAGAGGAAGACGCATTTTATATTCCCTGAAGAAGGCAAGATGAGATTCCCCAACTCCCTATTTAAAATCATGTTACCAAAATGCCCTAAGGGTTGTACCATGCTGACTAGAGCTTCTATCAGCCACCATCTGTGATTCAGAGGGACAAGTTATTATTTTCTTCCTCTTGAACTACTTGACTCCTCATTGACAGCTTGGGTTTAACATGAGGACCTCTAACTGAGCAATTAAAATTGTGGGAATCGTTGTGGGAAGGACATAGGACTGTGACTGCGGAGAACAGCAAAGCTGTGCCTCACACCTACTCTGGCACTGGCCATCCATTGAGTCTCAGGTAGTTATATCCTCTGCTTCAACACCCCATGTATAAAAAGAGAAGGATCTCCTCCCCACATGTCAGGTCTAGAGACAGCAACATTCCCTAGCAAGCTGCTGAATTGTCTTCTTCTCTACGTCATGGGGAAATTAAACCAACTGGAAATGGGGACTATGCAATCGTCCTCCTTTGGTTTCTCCACAAGCTCATCTCAGAAAGCTCTTTACTACTCCTTCTCACACCCCCTTGGGTCTTTACGGAGTAGCTCCCCTGAGAGGGGCCAGCCCCTGTTGTAGGGACCATCCTCCTCCACACCCGTCACAGAATCACGGAATCGGTCAGGTTGGAAGGGACCAAAGTGGGTCACCTGGTCCAACCTCCCTGTTTAAGCAGGTTCATCCTAGAGCGCACGGCACACGGCAGGGTCATCCTAGAGCACAGGATTGTGTCCAGAGTTTCTGGAGTATCTCCAGTGAGGGACACTCCGCATCGTCTCAGGAGAGCCTCTCACAGTAAAGTTTTTCATGTTCAGGTGGAACTTGTGCATTAGCTTCTGCCTGGTGCCTCCCCTCCTAGAGGCTGGCACCACCGACAAGAACCGGGCATCCTCCTCTCGACACCCGCGCTTTCGATATTCACACACTGTGACAAGGCCCCTCTCAGCCGCCTCTTTTCGGGGTGGGCGGAGGGGAAGGGGCGCAGCTCCGCGCAGCTCCGCGGACACGTGGGGAGCGAGCGGCGGCGGCTCCCTCCCGCGCAGGGCCGTGCCCGCGCCGCGCCAGCGCCCCCCGCGCCGGGAGCGCGCATAGCACCCGCGCCCGCTGGCAGCGGCGCTCCGCGGC